>OW203770.1:9714519-9931287 GCA_934045905.1 Leuctra nigra
ATTTAAAAAAAATCTTTCATATGATTTTTGAAATTTTAACTAGAACCGTATGACCGATCAACTTAAAACTTTGCATGGTCATTGGGACCAACATTATCTGTATTTTTGACAATTTTCAGACTTATCTGTGTTTAAATCCAAAAGTTATTGACATTTTACTGACATTTTGCGTGTTATCTGTCAAATTTCTCGAAAATATTGATCACGGTTTCTTCGACTCTTTATAGTTGTAGTTAGAGCAGAAACTTTCAAACGTATATGAAACTGATATGACCGTTCAACAGATCGTCTAATATTGTGTAAGTACACACACTTTTATCATATGAGTGGTCCCAGGTATATTTTTTTAAATATATCCTATGATTTTTGAATTTTAACAAGGAACATTTTAATCATAAAGGTTCAATCGATCAACTTAAAACTTTGCATGGCTATTGGGACTTATTCTTTAGGAATATTTGGAGATTTTTATACCTACAAGTCTGACGAATGTCAAGAATTATTGGCTTTTAATGATTTTTTCGATGGACACATTTTCGGTTCGAGGTGCTGCGCGTGTCCGTGCTCTCTCATCAAGGCGTTATACAGAGCGTTTTCCTAGTGAAGTAAGTATTAAGAATCTGGCTGAAAACCCATTCAGTGATTTAATTTGGCCAAAACATGGTTACCATTTTCGTGGTCACTCTCTACCCCAATATCGCTTTAGCGTCGGATTAAAGATTAGAGAGTTGTTCATGAAGACTACAGTTATCGAAATGAATTACATATTATCGTTGTGTGCGATGGATGGGGGGAAGAAGGCGGTCGTTGTTGAATAGTAAATCACCGTCCCAACATTGACCGCTTGACTGAGGGAAATCCCGACAAATTCTCAGTCAGGAAGGATAGCCACAAGAACCGAGCCCCAGAAGGACCTCCAGAGGAGGAGCTCGTGGTTTCCAACAATTGAGAGGAAAATGGTTCCCTTTAAATACGACCGCATCCTGCCCACCATCGTTCCTAAACTATCGTTCATGACCATAAACAATCATAATGTAGGAAACATCTAGAAGCAATCACTTACTTTCGAAAGTCCCAATGAAGGCAATGCCAATGCTGACTTGATTGTAGTTCGGAACAACCGTGTGCTCTCCGGCGTTGTCCCAACCTCGTCCCTCATAGACATTCCCGTCTTCCCCCACCAGCCAGTTGTACTGGATGTCCATCTTCCCGTCGAGGAAGTCGATCTGCTGGAGGGTCCTCATCCTCGCCGAGCACGTGTCAACGGAGTCGCAACCGGCGCCCTCGCTGTGGTGGATGATCGTCCATGTAGGCGGAGGCAAGTACATCGGGGTGGTTAGAAGGGGTGGTTGTGCCCCCCATTCAGCGCGTCTGATGATTGGTGGACATTCTAGAACAGAGGGTGATGTGGTGGATGAACTCCATGGAGGCGGAGGCAAGTACATCGGCGTGGTCAGAAGGGGTGGTTGGGCCCCCCATTCAGCGCGTCTGATGATTGATGGGCATTCTAGAGAGGGTGATGATTACGTTGTAACCTGATCAGAGGGTCGTTTGTAGAGTGGCCAGGTTTCAACAGGTGACGATGATGATTGATAAATGATCGATTGTATAGCCCTTGAGAGTATGTACAACGACGACCCTCTGTCCACTCCACAACGTCGTCATCACAACGACAACCTCTCCATTATCAATGTCCTTCGGGCAATTTTATCAATGATCATTAATCAATTCTTTACCCCAGAGGTAGAACTAAATTTTAATTATTCTTGAGGTGAGCTCTAAATCGGCTCTAAATCTGTCCACACTATATCAAGTGTGGTAATGGTGATGAGTCAATGTGTCAGAGAATCCTTCAATATAACTGTATTCGAAGGTCGTCATTATTACGGTGAATGGCCTTTGATGAAGCTTGCAAAAAAAATCCCATAATTCCAAAAAATTACAACGCAATAGAGAAAATGGTCTTAAGGCCTCTACCTATTGGGTTACAGAATTATAAAAACTTCAATGAACTTTCTTCAAATCTTAGGATCTAGCTTCAAAACTCATAGAGAGTTCTATCAAATAGCACTTTTTTTAAATCGTTGACTATAATACTCTAAATATGGTGTTAGTTAGTTTCTGGTTGTGTGTGGAGTATTGTGCAAGTTATTTAGTTACCTGCGCGTGGCGAGGGGGCTGCTACTGCGCAAGCGAGCACAGCACAAAGTATCACAGAGGTCCTCATGGCTTCCGAGTTTGTCGACGACGAATCAACGACTGTTTTATATCATTATCATGAACACATCATTTTCACCGCCGGTTAATTGTAGACAGAGATTAATTCGCTGCAGGATTATGCGAGATTATTTTGGAGATAATCGATTTTCAATACTGTTGATCTATTGATTATTTATTTTATCAGATTACCAAATCAACGTAAATGATTAATCAGTGTATTG
The DNA here is from genome assembly GCA_934045905.1 of Leuctra nigra. Lineage (NCBI taxonomy): Eukaryota > Metazoa > Arthropoda > Insecta > Plecoptera > Leuctridae > Leuctra > Leuctra nigra. The sequence continues at coordinate 9,716,961 of OW203770.1, forward strand.
TTTTAAATGTTGCGGCGCAGTATTGCAATTTTTTGTAATGCCTTCTGGATCATGGAGCCCATCAAACAATAGCCGATAAATAGGGAATTGTCAAAGATCTAATCGGTATTGTTTCTCTCCAGGAGGGCTATTCTAAATTTCCGTGTCGTCTCGTTTCACGTGATACGGGCTCACTGCACACTGGAGTGCTATCTATTTAACATGGTAGTGACGCCGTATCAATTGATACCAGACGACAAGGAAATTTAGAATAACCGCCCAGGGTGCCTATCCTCGAATTGAAACCGCATGCGAAAATGTTTGACGATGCGAAATCAAGTGAAGTCTTTTTTTTGGTCAATGTGAAAGTAGCTGAATCTTTTGTGCAGTAGCTCATCTCCACATCCGAACATTTTCAACTAACTCGGAAAGCGGCACACAGGAATTCAGGATTATTATATAAGCGTATCTGCATTTTTCCTGAGCAATTTCAAAACAAATTACAAGTTTCCAGTTGATAGGATATCCAGCTTTTCTAAAAAGTTACATCCCTCAAGTGTACAAGTCCAGATATTTACTGAGTCAACTTATTGAGCGAGCGTAGCGAGCGTCACCACGGTACTCTTATGGCACTTTCTCTCTCTGTGTGTGTATGTGTGTGTGTTTTTTGTGGTCACTGCCCAGGTCAAACCGCACATTCAATCGATCTGAAACTTTGCACACATGCTAACGTAATCTATGCGGTCCCTGGGATCGTTTTTGAACGGGCTTCTGTGATTGGTTCAAGTTTAAAAGCTCTCTTAAAGCTCTCTTAAAAGCTCTTGGTAGAGCTCTCACCCGGCATGTGAGAGTTCCCGGGTTCAAGTCCAGGTTGATTACTAAACATTTAAAATATCACTTTATAATTGTCTTCATATACCATTTTAAAAATTAATACTGTGGCTCAGATTTCTAACAAAAATCATGTGATTTTATTACGCACCATTGTTGAATCAGGTTTTTTTTCTGTATGCTCTATGTTTATTTAAATTATTTTTGTCTCCCACATACTAGCTTTTTCGTAGATTATGTGTATTATATTGCATGTGTATATTTGTGTTCAATAAAAAAAGGTAACTTGGAAATCAATCTACACATACAAATTTGTTAGAAAGCAGAGACAGCAAGATTATTTTTAAAATTGTATCTTCTAATTTGGCCACTACTCGATTTAGGGAGATAATCAGGGTAGGTATCCTGTAGTATTGTTCTAGGCTATTTTTGCAGCATACATTTTTATTAACAGATGGCAAAAGTAGTTCACAAAAGAATCGATAATATCAGTACTATGTCGCATTCATTGTGTAGTGTTTACGGAGTCGACACCCAGTTGGCCCAGGTCTTGATGTTGGCGTAGAGCGCGTCTCCCGGACAGTCTGTGGAGGTGACTTGGCGATGACCGACCAGACGGTAGGTGGCGCGGATCTTGTTCAAGGTCACTCCGCAAGCGATCAGCTGCTTGGCGCTGGCGATGGCGCTGGCAGTGGGCAGGGAGGCTGTGGCGAGAGAAGAAGCACATCAGTACACTTTGGGTGGATTCCACAATGGGGCTGGTTGGGCGTGTGACGTCACCATAGGATTCACTGGTTAAATCAAACTTGCCGCGTCAACAAACGAGCTCAAACCTGTTCCCAATATGCATCAACTCAAATGCTTGGGCTTTGGGATCCAACATGGATGCCTGTATTATCTTTCACTCGACTAGATTCGTAAAAATCAGTATAAAAATTCGTAAAAATTCGTAAAAATCAGTATAGCGCAGGGAGCTAACTACTCACTCGCTTAACATCCCTAAGTTACGAATCCTCAACCAACTTCACCTCCTATAATGGCGCATCGTCAATGGAGTAGAGTTGTTGTAGCGACAGTAGGACTACCAGTCCTGTAACGCCATAAAAAAAAATGTCGATGATAGCGAGAACGTTTTATGTTGATTGTGTTTTGATTAAAACTTGTTTTCCTTCCTAATTTACTCTTTTTAACTAAAAAATAAAAAGGGTATCAACAGTTCATAACAGTAACTTTATATTTGGAATATCAATTAGGTAAAATATGGGAAACGTTGTAATAATTAACTTCTGTCTAAAGCGATAATTTCTATTCAAAATCCATAGGGTGCGTCCTTCTATCATTTAGATAAGATTATCATGTATTTACTTTTAATTATACGAAGGTGTCTATAGTCGTCAAGATAACAATGTCTTTATCTGTTATCACATTTAAATTATTATCAAGACCCGACTTTTGACCACGTAATTGATATTGCATGATAATTATTTTTACAAGAGCAAGATTACACACGGGTAAATCCATTTCAAAGCACCCAAATAGTCAAGATTTTTTGCGTCACCCCTTTTGATTTCGACCAAACTTGGTAGGATTGTTCCATATACAAAATAAGCGGACACGTATTTTTTATTTAGGGCTTAACTGCCACGGGGTCGGCCCTACAGCCCCTTAAATAAATTCGATTTTAACTAAGGGTGGTTTATATAAACTCTCATAACTTTGTAATTATATGACATAGGTTGATGATCTTTTTTAATAAATGTGTATAATAAGACGCGCTTTCATAAAATTATTATTTTGTTTTGTTTTATAATACATTAAGGGGTGACCAAATCACTTTTTGATTTTAAAGGGGTGGTTTCCCCGAAAAGGCCACTTTTAAAATTTTGAAAAAAATATATAATATTTGTGGTTATAATGTTCAAATTCCCTGAAAGTTTGGAAGTGGGCAGATTTTTCGTTAAGGCGCTAGAGACAAAAGCGTATATTAACGTCACTATAGCATACAACCCTATACTGCAAAAAGTTTGTCAAAGAGACCATGGTAAAACATTTAATGTAGTACGAGCACTTAATCCTTTTGTGTAATTGTAAGCAACAATAAAGAGTTAAAAAAACATTTAAGAACTACAAATCCCCTCCCCCCCCCCCCCCACTCCCGCCCACCCCTTCTACCAATATTTATTCAAATAGCGTCTAACGTGAGATTGGACTTTCATATGGAGAGAGGATGTTGACGGCAACTAATTAGTCATTTATTTGAAAGCAAATTGACTTCGTATCGTACAAAATTTTTCTTTCAAAATTGGGGACATAAAGTAAACTGATATTTAAAGAAAAAATGTGACAGGGGTGACCATTTTTTAAAATATATATTCTAGTATCTTTAGAGGGATAATTCTCCAATGAGCAATTCTAAATGATCAGAAAAATAAATGCTATTAATGCCATTGTTATGTACACATTCTCAGCACGTTTGAATTGGGCCGTTGCTTGATTAAGAGCTAAACATTATATGTAGTCATGTTTGTGTGAAACTTGCTGGAATCGCGCTATTTACGTTGCACTCTTCTCCAATTAGGCTAATGGTGACAAAGGAAGGGTTGTGAGGATATTTACGACAGTACCTATGAGAAAAACGGAAAGAATTGATGGTGGGAAGGAGATGGTCGCTGTCTATTAGTTAGGAACCTTCCCAGCATTTGCCTCTCGGCTTACCAAATCAAGAAATAGGAAGGTATAGGTTACGGAAATGAAACAGGCACCTCCAGAGTGCAAATTTAGAGCATTACTGTCTTAGGCATAGGTATTACTTCCATGACATATTATATAAGTAATGGTTAGTAATTGGTTGGCGTTGGTATAAGCCCCATAACCTCGCCAAGGTCCCAACCAATGTATGAGGTCTTTTTTTTCAAGTGGAAAGGTTTAAAACCACTGTTCTGAATCTATGTGCAAGTTTTGAATTCTATGGATCATTACTTCGTGAATACAGTTTCTTCTTTTGAATGAAGTGCGGAGGAAAATATTTTCGTTAAAACTTTTGAATTTGAAATCGGAATGAAAGAATGAAGTTTTTGCGTACCAGAAATGGTTCGTGATCGCAAAAACCGATCTCTGAGGACATTTGCTTCTGTCTCGTGGTCCGCTTCAGTGCAGAAAGCAAAGTTGATGGCTTGAATGTTCGTGTTCGCCCAGTTATACAGCTGCATCGGGGTCATTATCTGGTCATCGTAGGGGCGCTGTAAGCTGGCACGAGCGGCCAATCTCTTGACGGTCCCTCCAACCCCGTCACATGCTGCTTTCCCATGCGACGTCGCAAAGAAATGCCACTCTGCCTTGATGTTAAAGTCTTCTTCATGACAGCACAGATTTGCAAAATTCTTCCTATTTTTGTATTGCGACGCAGCGCCGTCAGAAAAATAGAAGATTTTTGTTGGTCTGGTGTTACACACACTGGTAAGAAGCTCAATTAATTTTCTTTGGAACAAATGTACGGCCACCGTATTGTGTGTCAGACAATCGGACACTACAACAAGGCTGACATGATGCAGTTCGCCATCCTCATTGTAGTATGCTACAAATGGGTGGATCGTGGCCGACGAATTGTTCCAATGAAACCCTTGGGCTTCGTCCTGCAACACAAACGAATAGTTCTCCGCGAAATCGCAAATCACAAGGAACTCTCCTGGCTGAAGCTTGGTCTTCAGTTCCTTGTGATATTCCGATTGTTTTGTGGCGGTGAACGAGTGACGAACTAAGATGGCTAATGCGTCGCAAAAGCTGTCCAGAAAATCATCCACTTTCATTGTCACTATTTCCAGAGAACACCTGTCAACTGCCACCCACCTTTTAAACGTAATGTCTTCATATGCATGTTCATCCATGCGTTCTCGTAGGTGCTCTTTGAGGTGCGTTACTCCAGGACACGCTGGGCACTCGCCGAAGTAACAGGACACTTGCGGGTTGTTGCATATGACAGCCGATATGCATTCTTTAAATGTTTTTAAAGGCATCTCATCTTGGGCCGAAATGTCTGCAATTTTCGCACCAATCATCATCAATATCATATTTTGATGTATTGTGCAGACACATACGCTGTGAGTTCCGCTTGCTCCTGGCAACACACATTCCTTGGGACGAAGGTCCGCGAACTTGGAAAATCCTATTTTATGGTCTGGAAATTGATCTTTAAACACTCGATAAAGCTCGCGAAGGTTGCTTAGAATAAGTCTTTTCTGCACCACAACTCGCTTGCCCTCGCGCTGCACTGACTTGCAGTCTTTTTTACCAGGCATTAATCGGCTGACGTCATCGGAATTATAAAATGATATGACGTCATCAACGATCTTCTGAGAGAGAGTTTTCCCTGGTTTGGGATTAGGAGACGAGAGGATTCCCTTTTCTAGAACAAGATCGTGGGCTAAGCGTGCCATATACTCGGTTGTTCCAAACACAGTTTGAACTTTCGCACGTGACCAACTTTGTGGAAGTACTGTCAGTATTTGCACTTGCACGCTCCTGTCTTTTGTAGACTTGAACTTTTCTTTTAACTGTCGAATGATTTCACTCTCCTCGCTTTCTTCTTCAGGCTCAGCTGTTGACGTCGATGCCGTTGGTACAAGTACTGCTTCTATCGCCTTGGCAATCTCCTTCTGCTTCGCTAGCGGGTACTTCCCTTGCGTTAGTTTTTTAAGCACGACAGGAGATATTGGAAGCAGCGCCAAACCTTCGTTCAAAGCCGAAACAACAACTTCTTGCTCATAAGTGCGGCCCGCGACTGCCGGGAGAACTGAGGGTCTGAGGACCTGTGCAGGATCAGCGCCGTCTGAACTCGAAGACAAGCTGGGAACTGACGCAGGGGTGGCTGGAGACGGTTCATCTGGCCCTAGATCTGGCAGAGTCATGTCACTTGCAATATTACTTCGACACGGACGACAAACCATACTTCCTTCAGGAAGCTGAGGTGTTTTCAACCTCAACAAAGTTGAAATTAGACGCAGTCCTCTCGTGACTCTGTGATGCTGAATGTTGAAGGGGTTGCAACATCTTGACCTGAAGAGCACCTTAGACGTTTTCTCTTGTTTTGGCATATTAACAAGTATGCCAAAACAAACAAAAATAAACACAAACACGTATGAACTCAAAAAATTACAAAATACGCTGGTAAGAGTTTACAGAGTTTACAAAGTTAACACATTTTCTTAAAATCGGATGAAAATCAACTGTCAAGTTAATCAATTCACTAAATCACTTTCAAATGCCAATAGAAGTAGGTACAGTAGATAATACACAACCTCACGAGTCGAGCTTCAAAATCGCACTAAAATGCTGTCTGTTCATTTGGCATCCCTTTGGAGAGCGAAACCGCGCCTTGAGAGCCACCCTTTGTCTTCAAGGGGGGAGAGCAATAAAGCAATAAAGCTTGGAATCCACCCTTCTGCATGGTGAGAAGAAAGGTAGGTCCGAAAGATTTTTGGAAGGCCATTGGGATCTATCATTTGCCAACCTATTCGAGGAGTGTATAAACTATTCTAAATATATATGGTCTATTTCATGGATATATTTTTCTTGATTTTTAAATATATTTTTATTACATAGAAGTGTAGAGAATTACCTCCCTGTTTCTTGATTTGGTAAGCCGAGAGGCAAATGCTGGGAAGGTTCCTAACTAATAGACAGCGACCATCTCCTTCCCACCATCAATTCTTTCCGTTTTTCTCATAGGTAATGTCGTAAATATCCTCACAACCCTTCCTTTGTCACCATTAGCCTAATTGGAGAAGAGTGCAACGTAAATAGCGCGATTCCAGCAAGTTTCACACAAACATGACTACATATAATGTTTAGCTCTTAATCAAGCAACGGCCCAATTCAAACGTGCTGAGAATGTGTACATAACAATGGCATTAATAGCATTTATTTTTCTGATCATTTAGAATTGTGCCCTCATTGGAGAATTATCCCTCTAAAGATACTAGAATATATATTTTAAAAAATGGTCACCCCTGCCACATTTTTTCTTTAAATATCAGTTTACTTTATGTCCCCAATTTTGAAAGAAAAATTTCGTACGATACGAAGTCAATTTGCTTTCAAATAAATGACTAATTAGTTGCCGTCAACATCCTCTCTCCATATGAAAGTCCAATCTCACGTTAGACGCTATTTGAATAAATATTGGTAGAAGGGGTGGGCGGGAGTGGGGTGGGGAGGGGATTTGTAGTTCTTAAATGTTTTTTAACTCTTTATTGTTGCTTACAATTACACAAAAGGATTAAGTGCTCGTACTACTTTAAATGTTTTACCATGGTGTCTTTGACAAACTTTTTGCAGTATAGGGTTGTATGCTAGAGTGACGTTACTATACACTTTTGTCTCTAGCGCCTTAACGAAAAGTCTGCCCACTTCCAAACTTTCAGAGAATTTAAACATTATAACCACAAATAATATATTTTTTTTTCAAAATTTTAAAAGTGGCCTTTTTGGGAAAACCACCCCTTTAAAATCGAAAAGTGATTTGGTCACCCCTTAATGTATTATAAAACAAAACAAAATAATAATATTATGAAAGCGCGTCTTATTATACACATTTATTAAAAAAGATCATCAACCTATGTCATATGGTTACAAAGTTATGAGAGTTTATATAAACCACCCTTAGTTAAAATTGAATTTATTTAAGGGGCTGTAGGGCCGACCCCGTGGCAGTTAAGCCCTAAATAAAAAATACGTGTCCGCTTATTTTGTATATGGAACAATCCTACCAAGTTTGGTCGAAATCAAAAGGGGTGACGCAAATCCTTCCGTGTTTTGACCCGGAACGACCCACACAACAATATTTAACAAGATTTTAGATTTTTTAAGAGAGTACAAGATTTTTTTAGAGATATGTTCAACACATTGGATGTCATTAATATTTCCTATTTATTAGTATATTTTTAACACGCTGTAAAAAGCTTGGTAGCGTTTACCACGCTACCACCTGTACAGACTCAAATCAAATCAAATCAATTTATTTCCAACAATGTAGATACAATCATACATATTTGACCTTTAGTCAAAGGTATTTGGAAAGATACACATACACACAGTATACAGCAAAGCAGGGCCCAGTTAGCACAGGGTGTTTTTAACACCGAATGCGAGCGAGACGAAAGATAATTATCACACTACAGAACAGGTTGGCTAAATGTTTAACGCTCTGAACTTGTATTCCGGAGGCCCGGGTTCGATTCCCGCGGCCGTCCTTCCCGACTGTTTTTTTTCGTGGTATTCCCTCAGTCGAGAGGCAAATGCTGGGAAGGTACCCTACTAATAGGACACGACCGCCTCCTTCCCACCTTCCATCCTTTCCTACTCTTCACCATCATCTCCCAATCATCATCATAATCATTCATCCGTCGCCATTAGCCTCGCTGCAGAACAGTGCGACGTTATCAGCCCCAGACAAAAAAATATAATCACACTTATCCTGGCCAAGACATTTAGACAGTGGTGTAGTCGAGGGTATACGCCGTATACCTAAAAAATAGCTTTGCTGAAGTGTGAAGATGTCAGGAATACATTAAACATTTGCGGGGTTTTACGTCTAGTTTCATTTCGTAAGCAAAAACTCAAAAAAGTTCATTTCAAAGTGTCAAAAAACCTAAAAATCTCTGCGGGGCCAGGTGGAGCCATGCCCTCCAGCCAGTGGCGGCTATTTGGCTTTACAACAGGTGTTCAATTACATAGAAGGACGTAGAATTGAAAGTACTCTAAGAGGAGAGCCCCCAGCAGATGCGGGGCCGGGGCGCATAACCCCGGATATTTTGTATCTTTAGTTTGAAATTGATGCATTTTTACGTCTTTTGGAGAGCAAAATGATTAGACAAAATATTTAACTTCCTACTTCCTGGATTAGGGAGCACTTTTAAATAATTTTCTTGGATGATCAGGTGTGCAATTGTCACACCTTGCACACTGTAATAGCCGCCACTGCCTCCAGCACCCCAAAGTGTCAAATTATAAAATTTATAAAATATTTAAACAAAATACGCCTCGTAACGTCTCAAAATTGATTTCAGTGTAAAAAAACAAAAAACGCCCTGCTGGGCTGGGTGGGAAGACCCCCGCCCACCAAAAAAATATTAGGACAACACCACTGCATCTAGAAATAAATAATAATATAACCAGATTTTGGACAGAACACGAATGAACGATAAAACAAAGTTAAAAAGGTCACAGCTACCAAATAAACATCATCATAACCAATCAACCAACTGGGGGCAATAATGGATTGACATTAGTCAATGCAGATCAGAATTACACATGCGGATTCCTTACCAATATACAAGCAGGGCAGTCAACCTCATGGTTGTCTAATCATCATAATAATTGTATTTAATATGAATTCAATACTAAATTCTACATCGTGAATTTTATTCGTGTGCTATTTTCAGGCCTGGGTCAGTTTCAGGTTAGATTAAGTTGAAAATCACTCCATTAATAAAGAACTGTCAATCGCAAGTTAGTAACCTATCATTTGCAACGTTCTAAAGACAATTTACACGGTTCAATTTCTTGAATAACTTCTGTGTCACATTCCCATATTTCATACAATTTTGTATTTACATGAAGCAAATTCTTGTCACAGAACTTGAGCTCAACTTTTATTCATTTATAACTTGTTCTTATTTAGAAGTGGGACACAAAAGTGTGGCATAAAAGTTGAACAAAAATATATCCGTTAAGAGGCAAACGGAAGCGAACGAGAATCCCACGGTTCGTCAGAGCGTTTTTTTTTTAATTGTGTCTTCTCATTAAATAATTTTTAAAAATCAGATAGTAACGACCCATTACAGCCTAATAGACGAGCAGACTGGAGACATGGAGACATGCCGCACACTGGAGTTCATTATGACCTCTGGTACGACCTCAAAGTGTTAAATACGATATTTTTTACAACAAAAATAGGTATCTCGTCCACTCGATCCCAATAGAGAACATTAACTATGAATGAGTACTTACATGTGAAGCTACCAATGAAGCAGATACCAATGCTCTGTGAGTTGTAGTTGGGTGCATGAGCTCCCATATTGTTCCAACCTCTTCCTTCATACGCATTGGCGTCACCGCCGATCAAGAAGTTGTAACCGATATCGGCCCAGCCGTTGCCGTCGATGTGGTAGTTCTGGTAGCTGCGCACGATGGCTGCGCAACCAGACTGAGTGCTGCACCCACCGCTTTCACCGTGGTGGATGACGACATAGGGGGTCGGCGATGTAGGCAGAGGGGTGGTGGAGGTCGGGGGGCGGGCGCCCCATCCGGCACGGCTGATGATTGTGGGGCAAGCTGAGGAAAAGAGATAACAAGAGTTCTTACTTGTAATTACAAGTTAGTTCAGGCGCGTAGGAACTACTTTCATCATGGGGGGGGATTGCAACACCCGGAAGAGGGGTCTGGGGGGCGAAGCCCCCCAGCTTCAGCCCCGCAGAGCGTTTTTTGGAATTTAAACCAGTTAAAAGTGATTCGGGGGCTTTAAAATGCACAAACTGAAGCAAAAAACCCTTCAATTGTTGCCAGTCAAGGCATTTTTTTTAGAATTTAAACAATTTGTAAGTGATTTTTGGACACAAAACTTAATTTTTTAAGGTGAATGGGGGGTCAGCCTGCTCGAGTGGGGGGGGGGGATAATCTCTCCCCCCCTTCCTACGCGCCTGAGTAAGTTTACTTCCAAAACATTACTCTTGAAGGACTTCCCAACCTAGTTCAGTTATAATTTTTACTCTGTACACTCTTTGGAAATATTTCCCTTAAAGGCTGCAAGTAATCCTTGAATGAAATCACAATACAAAAATGTTATGTGGTATAGTAAATATGTCCTTATCGTCAGAAACAAAATGCAAACGTGCTAAATGTAATATTATCGTTACCGATTTAGCAACTTCATGGTCTCACACTAAACAGACATGCTATAAAAGTAAAAATAGCGAACACTACAAATATTTGATCAGACTGATAATGTGAATCAGAACATCCAATCAGAGATACAACCACAACCACTAATACTGAAACATTTTATTTCTGTCAAATTGCTCAAAAGGGCCTTGGCGAAGCTGAATAATCATTCAGGTATCCCAAAATAACAGTATAAAGTGACCATATTTTTTAAATATCGTCATAAATTTTAAACTAAAGTTAGTTTAGTTCGCTATCTGATACAATATATGTGCCTACATTTGAAGTAAATGTGAAAAAAGAAACAATACACTTTTGAAACAAGCTTGGAGAACAAATATTGTATTTCAAAAATATTGTTAAAATTTCTTACGTAGACTCACGTACTACATTTTACATTGTAAATAATTTGAAAGGTTAATAATTTATCTCTGGGGTTACAGCCGATATTTATCAGTTATATAACGTACCTATGTAAGTACCCAGTATAAAATTAAAAGTAATGACTAAATCAAGAGATACTTACCAGCCAATGGGCTTGGAGCGGCCGACGACGCGGCCAGCACGGCGCAGAGGATGATTGCTACCTTCATGATTCAATCAAACACACAAACCACAATCCACATCTCAAATCAGAAACCTCTTATATACCACACATTTTGCACTATAGTCATCACTTTTGTGCGTAAAAGGATGAATTATTTTCATTCTTCATAGATAGGCTTATTTTTCATAAACTCAAGATAATCAACCTACTAAACTGGGAAAACGCTCAGTGTAACTTGTTGATAAGCGAGAATCGATACTTACACCTTAGACTAAATAACTGCGCCTAGTTATTTAGTCTAAGCTTACACCTCGAACCTAAATTCCCTAAAACACTGCAATTATATTTGTTAACTGAAAGAATTGCACGAGTTACTCAATCAATAAAAAATTATTGCAATCTAGTGGAGCGGTCACTCCACCCAGCCAAGTCGTACTATACACTCACCGTAAATGCCTAATAAACATGAGGAGCAGACCAAACACTTTTACTGTAAGCAACAAACTAGCATTTTCGGCATACTGGATCTTAAAATTGGAAAATCTCACATTGTTGCGAAATAACTTAATTTCGAGCTATGGCCCACCTGACAACATATACCAAATTAAGGAACAATACGTGTTGCCGTTTGCGAGCTAGAGGGTGGTGAAAACAGTGAAATTACACCCCTTTTCAAAGCTGTCTGATGATGATGATGATTCAGATTCAGATATCAGGAAACGTTGCTATCACCGCCACAGCCTAAACGGCTGAACCGATCCATCTAAAAATTTCACCAAATGTGCACTTTTGGCGTCTGAAGATACGTTTGTTCTTATAAATTTTTTGTGCCGCCATTTTTAAACCGGAAGTGACGTTATATATCAAAAACGGCTGGACCGATTATAACGAAATTAGCGCCATTCGATTAAGAAGGTCATCTATAAGGAATACCAATAGTCGAAGAAGAAAATGTTCTATAACCTAAACCGGAAATGACGTCATAACAATGACAAATCTGACTAAAATCATCTCTTATATCAATAACTACATATTCAGTAGGCTAATAATGTTACATAACATTTATAGATACAAATTTTAGGTGGCAGTGATGTCGACCGCCATTTTGAAAACCGGAAGTGATGCCGTAACTCGAGAACGGCTGGACCGATTGGAACGAAACTTTCGCTATACTTCGTAACATATTATTTATAGCATAAACATAGTAACAAGCACAACTTTTCTGAGCAACCAAATCACAAAATCTTTTTTTTTTAAATAAATATAATCTTTGGTGCCACAATATGTTACAAGTTGTAATAATAAACTGAAAAAATGAGTGATATCCCCATAAAAATACTCCGTGTAAAAATACCAGCCAAGCACTTCAACTAAAAAAAAATAGAAGAAATCTAATTTTAAAAAATATAAAAAAATATTTAAAAAATATGATAATTATTAATGTTTTTTAAATTTTACTGCAAATTTTTAATACTGATATAACTGCGACGCTTTTCATAAATGACATTTTATGATGATCCACCTTAGCAACTTTATGAACGAAAGTTTACCAATTTTTAGGCAGCCATTTCGATTTTACAGATTTTTTGTCACATAATTATCAAATTTTTAAACGACCTTCTTTAGTTAATAGTTTATTTCACAATGGTTAGATTAAAGTAAATTTTTAATGTGTCATAATGTACCACGTAATGTACAATTTCCGAAAATTTTGTGCCAATAGCTCAAATGGCTGTCGTTTTTGAGCCGTTTTGATTTATTTAAGGTTATTTGCAAAAAGGAAATTACCTGCCAAATAACAAAAGCAATGGCGACAATTATTTTTTCTCGATTCTCTACATTTCCAACTATAATTATTCACGTAATAAATTAACCGGAAATTCAAACATTATTAAAATAAAAATTAATACATGATTTCTACAAAATTATCTGTAAAAACAAAATAGCTGCTCAAAAATGTCTATAATTTTTTTTATTGTTAACTATATTTAAGGGATCAAAACAGTGATTTTTTATTTTTATTTTCAATAAGCATGTGCTTTAAATCTCAAAATGAATGTCGAATCAAAATTTTTGTCAATGTAAGTAGAAAATGTCGTGAGAAAAAATGGCTATAAATAGCCGATTTCGGTAAACTTTTTATATGTCATAGTGTATCAAGTGAGGAATATTTAAGTGCAAAAATGAAGTCGATAACTTAAATGACGACTTGACTAGAGCAGTTTTAATAAAATTGATGTTTTTGTATTTAAATGAATATGATTGGATAACAATGAATGCGATCAAGCTGATTATTTTTTTGGAGTTGCACAAAACATTGCAAAAAAATAAAAAAATATTAAAAGTAAAAATTTGCTTCACATTTTTAAGTAAAAAATTAAATGGTGATTTTGACAAAACACTTGATAAAAACAAAATGGCGGCCCAAAATTTGGTAAACTTTCGTTTATGAGTTATGTGGGTTGACCTCAATATTATTGTCAAAAAACATTTTTAGAAATAATTAGTTTGGGGTCAAATCATAAAGTGACTGGAGTATTATAGAAAGAGTAGATCTGTGTCTCTAGTGGCCCCAAAGTTTTATTTTTTGTTTAATTATTTGAGGGCAGAGGTGCCAAAAGACTCATTGCCCATGTAAGCACTTCCTCAAAACGGGAAAAAACATTTTTTATATATTTTTTGGGATCACTAGAGACACAGATTTACTGTTTATCTCTATGCTGTTAAATTTTGAAATCAATCGGTCAAGCCGTTAAGAAAAAAGAAGGGGCCTCCTTTTTATGTTTTATTTTGTGATTTTCAATATTTGAATTAAAATAACTTACTTCACAGCTGTATAATTGAGCGAGCGTAGCGAGCGTCACCACGGTACTCTTAGCACTTTCTCTCTGTGTGTGTGTGTGTGTGTGTGTGTGTGTTTTTTTTTTGTGGTCGTACAGCCCAGGTCAAACCGCTCAAGCAATCGATATGAAATTGTGTACACATACTAACGTAATCTATGAGGTCCCTGGGATCGTTTTTGAACGGGATCCCGTGATTGGTTTAAATTTAAAAAAAATATCTTTTGCTTGATTGTTCCGATCAATTTGAAATTTTGACAAGTCATTTCAACCAACATTGTACCCAATCATAAAAAGTTTCAACCAAATCCTCCCATTGGTTCAAATTTTAAACCATCTTACCTATGTTTTTTGAAATTTATACTAGAACCGATTGAACGATCAACTTATAACTTCGCATGATGGTTGGGACCAACATTAGCTGCATTTTTGACAACTTTCATACTAATCTGTGTTTAAATCCAAAAGTTATTGACATTTTACGGACATTTTGCGTGTTGGCTGTCAAATTCACAGCGACTTCGACTCTTCAGTTCAAGGCAAGGTAGTTAGAGCAGAAACTTTCAAACGCATATGAAACTGATAATGACCGTTCAACAGCCGATCTGATATTGTGTAGACACACCTTTATCATATGAGTGGTCCCAGGTAACAAGGAACCGTTCAATCATAAAGGTTCAATCGATCAACTTAAAACTTTGCATGGTTATTGGGACCAATATTTTAGGAATTTTTTGATATTTTTTTATACAAGTCTGTGACGAAATTCTAGAATGATTGGCTTTTAATGACATTTTCGATAGACAGAATTTCTGTTCGAAGTGTTGCGCGTATCCGTGCTCGCTCATCAACGCGTCACCCAGAGCGTTTTCCTAGTATGCAACATGCAACACACGATTAAATGTCACAAATGTCACGTACAACCCTGAGGTAATGCATTTTCATGCATTTATAGTTTTTTTTTTTTACATCGGAATCGAAATTTTCTGCGAGTACTGTCGACTCTTATTACTGAGGCTCGTCTGTCTGTATACATCAATTTGATGTTTGAAATACCTACGTGTGTATTCGTGGATTTCATCACATATTGAATAATAACATACAATTTTGTAATCTGAAGACAAACACATTTTTATTTCTAAATTCACACATAATTACAATATTTAATATGAAATGCTAAACGAACTTCGTGTAAGAATTCCATGGATAAAATTATCTTCATTTTGTATTTATTCATGCGAACTGTTCTTTGGAAAGAAATATGTCTATCCTCTACATTTGATAATATGCTCATAGTCCGTAGCGGAGCATCTGGTTAGGGTGTTTCCCCTAGACTGTGACTCCTTTTCCCTCGCACAGATTGACCATATCTTCTCCAACAGGATCCGAACATTCCCAGGGGTTATTCGCAACGCTCAGTTCCCCGTAGTTCGCGACATTAGCTGCAAAAGTCGGATTCAATTCCCTAAACACCGTCAGGTTCATCGACGTGAACTTATTCGAGTCAAGATTCAAGAAGTGAAGCTCCGGCAAAGCTTCAAGCAAAACATCCTCGAACCGGCTCAGTTCGTTGTTATACAAACTTAGTGAAGACACATTCTTCAAGTTCGCGAAATAATCAACTGGAATCGACTGTATTTTACCGTCATTAAGTTTGAGTTGCTGTAGAGATGGAATGTTCAAAGGATAGTTTGCCAGATTAACCAGGTCATTCCCTGACAGGTCCAAACGCTCGAGTTCTATGTTGGTCTGGAATAACTCTGGAGACAGACTCTGGAGATTATTATAACCGAGATTCAAACTACTCAATTGAGTCAACTCAGCGAAGACTCCAGAACTTATACTCTCGATCTTGTTGTAACTCAAATCAAGGAACCCCAGGTCAACCAGCCCCTTGAAAGTGTTGGCATTCAAAACTGTAATCCCGTTTTGGGCCAAGAGCAGTGACGTCAGGTTACTTTGATTCTCAAATAAATTATCAGTTATGGAAGCCAAACTGTTGTTACTCAAATCTAATCCGACCAGATTGTGCAAGTTCGTGAACGTGTCAGCAGCAACTGACGCTATCTGGTTGTCAGTCAGATCAACGAACACCAAGCGTTCCAATCCTAAGAACGAGCTTGAACTGATCTCGGTGAGGTTGTTGGACAGGATTGAGAGTGCTATTAATCTCGGCATGGATGTGAAGTGTTCTGGATGGATTGCGGTCGCATTACATCGCAGTAGTTTTATCATCCTGGTGTTCTCAAACGCCTTGTGGTCGAAGTCTGTACTGGCGAGCTGAACATCCGGGCTGTCCGTGAGAGCGAACTTATCTACTCCGGGCGGCTCTGTTGGAAGCAGCGGAGTGATGTAGTCGAAGGACTTGATGTTGCTGCACTCGAGACGTTCGCCGTTGACTTCCCCGACTCGAGATGACACGCAGGAGGGCTCAGTGTTTCCCTCCTGGCAATGTGACGTGTGCAAGCCGAGGAGAGCCACCAGGAGGCGCAGGAACCAGACTGGAATCATGACAAGTTGCTTGGTTCATCTACAACGTCCTTCAGTTATTTGATCTGTCAATCAAGGACTGGAACCGAAACCTGAATCCATAATTATTTTTCTTGTAGAACCTGAACCGGTATCGGAACCCTAAATAATATTTAAATTATTAAGTTTCCATCACGGTTCCATGAAGGTGCTTTAAATAAATAATTTGGCTAATTATTTTTATTTGTATGCTCTGTGAAATAAATATATTATTCTACCTATTTAAAATTATCTAATTACAATGACTGATTTTCAAAAAACTTATATCTGAAACAATTGTTCTGTGTGAGTCTACTGTTCATGCAAGTTCCAAATAACCGATTAAAATAAATTCATTCAAATGGAACCGGAACAGTAATTTTTATTTTTTCATGAAGGGAATCTGAATTGGAATCGATATTTAAAAAATTGAACCGATCGGAACTGGGAACGAAATTCAACTAAGTTCCAGTTCCTTTAGATGATAAGAGGATTGATCATCAAAACAGTCATTTTGGAATTGTGATAATTATGAAGAGGATATTGATTGCGAATCGCTGCGAATATACCAACCATAATGCATTCATATTTTTTTCATTTGTAACAGCAGGTGTCTTAGCAGGTGTTTAGATGAATTACAAAATATGTGCAAAATATGACTATACTTTAAAATCTATGAGATCAAAGTTTAAGAAGTATTCACCGATTCACCAAAAACACTACAATTTGTCGCATCTTTGACATAAGTCCATATTCAGCTGTACATGTTTCAATCCTAGTAACAATACTCAAAAGTGTAGTTCTTTACGTGGTCCTCCTCTGAATTAATGGTGTCCTATTTGTCTGTAGTATACATAAAAAGCAAATGTCTTCTGAAAATGAGATGGCTATCTATGAACATGGGACCTATTGATGAAGGAGAGTGATTCAATAATTTTTGTGCATAGAAAATAGGAATTAATTAGGAATAAAGTTCTACAAGAATCTTTAAATTTTTAATATAGTTGTGTGTTTTTAAAGATATGACTATTTATTAAAGCAATTCAAAGTTTTGGGATAATTCGCCACGTTTTAAATAAAATATTTTATTTCTGTCATTAATCAGGACAAAAACTAAACAAATTTTCTTCAAAAATAAATTTTTAAACAAATATTTAAAATATGAAGAAATACACCGAAACTTTGATTTGCTTTAAAGATAGTTCTGGTTTTTACAATGTATTTCTCGATATTTCATAATACAAAATAATTGAACCTAAACAAACAACTTATTTGCCAATTTTATATAAAATGCCTTCTGTTTTTATTGAGATCTTAAGATTTATGTATGTGGAATAAATTTTCAGTTTTGTAAAAGTTTTCCTGCTACGTTGTGTTTTGTTAATTTATTATCTGAGAAAGCTCAGTAACTTTAGAAGAAATCTTGTTGACCAATCAAAATAGTTTGTAAGAATTAAAGACATGAAAAAGTCAAATAACGAAATGATTGCAATGATATTCCAGTATTTACTAAAAAAATTTAACTAGTATTAGACCATAGATTTGTGAAATTTTGCGTCATATGTAAGTGATGAACGTTAAACAAAAAGTAGATGAAACACTTCGGGATGCACCATCGTTTTTAATGAATAATTCATTTCTGGAGATAAATTTGCTACAAAACGCATTTCAAAGTTTGAATCATAATAATTTTATAATGTAATTATGTAGAAAAATACGATATGAGATAATTGATTTAGGTATAATCATACACTAGACACCAAAAATCCACATTTTATAAGGTCACTTTTTTTTTAAATTATGGTACTCCTATTAGTGCAGGTTCAAGTGTAGAAAAAATGCTTTCCGCTCGATTGGAGTGCCGAAATTGATTTTGTCATAAATATCGATTATTTACATCATTCTTAATATTACCTGACGTGCCTTCAATTTGTTTGGTGGCCATCTTGGAAAATATGGCGGAAACCGTAAATTTTACAAATTATTTAATTGTTGGTAGAGGAAAGGTTGAAAAATTATGAAATAATTCACTTAATCTAAATCAAATGTGGAGACTTGAAAAAAAAATACGCCGTGAACGACATTTTATTTTTTCATTGTTGGAATTGACCAATCACGTTTCTGTGTTTTTTTGCTCTCAATTTATTACGAAACGCGTGGACTTACACTAAAATATGTAGAATTAAAAATTGTAGGCAATTTCATTGTGAACAATATGCATTTTACAAACATTTTCTGCGACCAACAGTTTTCAGTTTAGAGCAATTATTGTGCGTCCTTCCGAGTTAAGTCATCACCTCAGTAGATGCCATGGCCCCATACACGGTCAATAGTCCAGAGTCTAAGCTGCAAAAAGGGGCCTAACCCGCACCTCTGTAACGTATGAAAAGTTCTCCGAAATTAGATTAGGGTGGGTGGGCCAAAATGCCAAATTTGTCAAAAAGTCATTGTTGTCATTATCAAATAATCAAATCATATCAACCTAGTCGAGTAGCATATCAAATGCAAGCTTATCTTAAGAACAATTATTAAAAATATATATCACCACACCATTGTAAAGTTGATACAGAGGTCAAAAGGGGTCAAAAAGTTGTCAAAATCACATTTTTTAAGTATTCCAGGAAAATGCGGTATCTTCGTCCCTAATAAAGATCATAACAAACTTTTTTATATTTATCTATCCGATATGAATCTGATTATAACATATTAAAAGTTATCCAAAATTGTTCTTTGAACATGAATGGGCTAATGAATCTGTCATATAGTTTATAATGGCAATTTTTATTTTGAGTGCAAAATCTAAGATTATACCAATTTCCTAGCCACTAGGTACTTATAACTAAAGGTTTTTTGGTGTAAAACGATACAGAACAATGCTGTCTAAAACATATCAAAAGTTCTCCAAATTTTGATAAGGGTGGTTGGGCCAAATTTCAAAATTTTGATAAAACTCATTGTTGTCATTTTCAAATTATCATATTATATCAACCTAGTCGAGTAGCATATCAAATGAAAGCTTATGATTAGTACAACAAATTAAAATAAATGTGACCATTAAAAAGGTCGTACAAAGGTCATGAGAGGCCAAAACATGGTAAAATTTCCCATTTTTAAGCGTCCATGGACAATTGACATTATGTCATCGTTAATAAAAGTAAATAATATACTATTTGACACCAATTAACCCAAAATTAAATAGTTTATAACTTATAAAAAATTCGCCAAAATTCTATATCCGTGGATGTGCCAATTAAATTTTTATTCAATTTCAAAATTGTGACATTTATAGTGATTAATAGACATTTATAGTCATTTATTGTTGTCATTATCCAATAATCAAATCATATCAACCTAGTCAAGTAGCATATCAAATGAAGCTTATCTTTAGAACAATTATTAAAAATATATATCACCATTGTCAAGTTGATACATAAAATGACGATTATCCGTCATTTTATACTATTCGCTAGATTTTTCTTCACTACAAATGTCACAATTTTGAAATTGAATAAAAAATTAATTGGCTAATCGACGGATTTTGAATTTTGACGAATTTATTATATGTTATAAACTATTTAATTTTGGGTTAATTGGTGTCAAATAGTATATTATTTACTTTTATTATTATTATTATTTCGTATGGTTTATTACAATTACAATTAAGTTACAAAAATTGGTAATATAAAACACAAATCAAAGGACATCATTATCATAATAAGAAATCAATGTAAAACATAAAAAATATTGCTTTTATTAACGATGACATAATGTCAATTGTTCTTGGACGCTTAAAAATGGGAAATTTTACCATGTTTTGGCCTCTCATGACCTTTGTATGACCTTTTAAATGGTCATATTTATTTTAATTTGTTGTACTAATCATAAGCTCTCATTTGATATGCTACTCGACTAGGTTGATATAATTTGATAATTTGAAAATGACAACAATGAGTTTAATCAAAATTTTGAAATTTGGCCCAACCACCCTAATCAAAAGTTGGAGAACTTTTGATATGTTTTAGACAGCATTGTTCTGTATCGTTTCACACCAAAAAACCCTTAGTTATAAGTACCTAGTGGCTAGGAAATTGGTATAATCTTAGATTTTGCACTCAAAATAAAAATTGCCCTTATAAACTATATGACATATTCATTAGCCCATTCATGTTCAAAGAAAAATTTCGGATAACTTTTAATATGTTATAATCAGATTTATATCGGATCGATTAATATAAAAAAGTTTGTTATGATCTTTATTAGGGACGAAGATACCGCATTTTCCTGGAATACTTAAAAAATGTGATTTTGACTACTTTTTTACCCCTTTTGACCTCTGTATCAACTTTACAATGGTGATATATATTTTTAATAATTGTTCTAAAGATAAGCTTTCATTTGATATGCTACTCGACTAGGTTGATATGATTTGATTATTTGATAATGACAACAATGACTTTTTGACAAATTTGGCATTTTGGCCCACCCACCCTAATCTAATTTCGGAGAACTTTTCATTGAGCGAGCGTAGCGAGCGTCACCACGGTACTCTTATAGCACTTTCTCTGTGTGTTTTTTTTTTTTTTTTTTTTTTTTTTTTTTTGTTTGTTTGTATTTTTTTTTGCCTGCACTGCCCAGGTCAAACCGCACAACCAATCGATCTGAAATTTTGCAAACATATTAACGTAATCTATGCGGTCCCTGGGATCTTTTCTGAACGGGATCATGTGATTGGTTCGAATTTTATAAAAATTATCTTTCGATTGGTTGGTTCGATCAATTTGAAATTTAGCAAAGTCATTGTAACCAACATTGTACCCAATCAAAAAAAATTTCAGCCAAATCCTCCAATTGGTTCAAATTTGAAACCATTTTTCCTGTGATTTTTAAAATTTAAACTAGAACCGATTGACCGACCAACTAAAAACTTCGCATGGTCATTGGTATCAACATTTAAGGTATTTTTGCCAATTTTCAGTTTAATCTGTCATTATTTTCAAAAGTTTTTGTCATTTTAGGGACATTTTGCATGTTGGCTGTCAAATTCACGGCGACTTCGAATCTTCAGTGCAAGGCAAGGTAGTTAGAGCAGAAAGTTTCAAACGATATGAAACTAATAATGACCGTTCAACAGATTGATCTGATATTGTGTACACACACTACATATCATATCATATGGGTGGTCCCAGGTATATTTTTTGAACGAGATCCTGTGATTTTTGAAAATTAACAAGGAACCGTTCAATCATAAAGGTTTAATCGATCAACTTAAAACTTAGCAAGGATTGGCACCAATATTTTTGGAGATTTTGGAGATTTTTATACAAGTATGTGACGAAACTAAAGAATTATTGGCTTTTAATGACATTCGATGGACATAATTTCGGTTCGAGGTGTTGCGTGTATCCGTGCTCGCTCATCAACGCGTTACACAGAGCGTTTTCCTAGTGTACTATATACACACATTAAAAAGCCCCATTAACACGGTTAAATTTCCTGTAAAATCTTTTATAAAATCTTTTCGTAAAATATTTCGTCAAATCTTTTACAGAAATAGAACATGTTTTATATCATAAAGATTTTACACAACCCTTTAACAAAACATTTTACGAAGATTTTACCATCAAATTGGCTTGTTTACACGGTAAAATTTCTTTTACGAAAAGATTTTATAAAATATTTTACAGGAAATTTTACCGTGTATGGGGCTTAATATCATAATTGAGTGATCCCAGGTATATTTTTTGAATGAGATCCATTGATTTTTGAAAATTAACAAGAAACCGTTCAATCATAAAGGTTCAATTGATCAACTTAAAACTTTGCAAGGTTATTGGGACAAATATTTTAGGAATTTTTTGAGATTTTTATACATATGTCTCGACGAAATTCAAGAGTTATTGGCTTTTAATGATATTTTCCATGGACAGAATTTAGGTTTGAGGTGTTGCGTGTATCCGTGCTCGCTCATCAACGCGTTACACAGAGCGTTTTCCTAGTACATAATTATCTAGATAAAAGATACTTTTTTTACCAAATACATGGCTCCGTAATTATTTTCGAATCCTAATATCGGAACTCAAGTTTTTAAAAAATGTGACCGTCAAAACAAGCCAACTAATGCGACTAAACAGAGACGATCTTTTTCTATTATCTGACATTTGAGGTTCGTGCATGTGCATACACACAATGCATTTTGAATTTTTATGTTTTATCTAGATAATTGCCAATAGATAACAATATTTTTATCTAGATAATGATAAAGATAACCAATTATTTAATTATCTAGATAAGATAATAGATAAAAAATAATTATCTGGATAATTATAAAGCTAATTTTATCTAGATAAGTCACAACACTGGTTATTATCAATGAAATCAGGGCTCACCTACTGGATATAGATTACGAGTAAGTATAGACTTCATCAGATGATGCCATCACATTTTTTCAGACAATCCATTTCTTTCAAATACCGTTTTTTAAATTGTCGAGGACTCTGCGTGGGTTTACACTTTAAGTTATTGACTTATCTGAATGTCGGCATGGGCGCAGAGTCCCTCTCCCCTGATGTTCTTGGGTCTGCGTCGTCCAGCCTTCCTTCCGTCCCGTGGTCTCGAGCTCTTGTCCCGTTGTCGTCTCGTTCGCTTCTCTCGTCGTTCCATCGGTCAAGTCCTGGGTAGCGTGTGATTTGCATAGTCAACGCTTACTACGCTAGAATCCTGCCTATTGTTCGTCCAGCGCGGCCGAGGCCCTTGATGCTCTAGCACGGTCTTGCAGTAGATGTTTATGCAAGACCGGCTTATGTCCACTGGTGATGTTGGACCTGGACGCACAATAGCCGCGTAGAAGACAGGACTTGCCGAGTTGCAGATCTTGTTGCATTGACGTCATTTATTTGACATCCGACACACGACACCTCTAGAGGCAGGAAAGCACGAGGACCTAAACCAAAATCGACCATCTTCTTGGTCCTCGTAACAATATCAAGCTGAAAATTTCATTAAGATCGACTGTGTAAAAATGTCAATCAATTTGAATGAATGGAACGACAGTTATGGAATCTTGAAGTTGAGCGTAAAATCTGAATATGTAGATTATTTCTTAACTTTTATTACACACGTTATGGACACTGGACAGACAACCAGGCGGGAAAGGACCGGTGGGAAATCCAAGACTGAGGTGGAAAGATAATGTGGAGAAGGACGCAGAAGAGATACTTAGGTGTAAGGAGTAAGGAACTGGAGAAGGATTGCTAAGGAGAGGGATGTCTGGAGGCGGAAGATAGTGGAGGCCAAGGCTCGAGTTGGGCTGTAGCGCCATCGAAGAAGAAGATTACACACGTTATAAAAGTGATTTTTTCCCCCCAATATTCTGTTTTTAAGCTCAACTTCAAGATCCAATAAAATCCGTTCCATATATTGATATTGATTTAAATTTTTATACAATAGATCTCAATCTATTTTGAATATAATTTGAAATTTTAAGCTTGATATCGTACTTAGTTTTGAAGAAACAGCGTCCCGGCCATTGGAAGTTTTCTGGACGCACGCTATTTGAGCTCCGTATAATCAATTTTTTGACAACCAAATTTGAACAGCTGTAACTTTTTTTCTACAATAGTAATGTTTTTGAAACTTGCACATATTAAATTTTGGTATGTTTTCTAATATGTGTACAAATTTCAGAATCCTATCTATAATAGTTTTGATAAAGTGACCTCTCAATCAGGGTGATTTTTTTGCGTTACCCGGTATAAATGTTATTCACACACAAAGAAGATGCTTCGGAATCATTTACATATATTTATTTTAAAAATAAGTACGATTCCATAACAATTATATGATATAATATTCCACAAATGAGTTATTGTTTTCCTGAATTGCACTTGTCATATTCCTTCCCATTAGATAAACGTCGTTGGATGAATGTCCTTGTATCGAGTACAACTTCTAAGAACCACGCCGACATAGTAAAATCATAACATCAACATCCCCCCCCCCCCCCCCCCCCCCTCCCTACCCCTACACTAGGTGACGAGCTCTCAGCTGCCGAGCTAGGATGTTTGTAAATTGTTTTCATTTCTTGAGTGGAACGAATAAGCAAATGTAAACTTTGCCCCTGCAAATGCATCACGCAGCATCGATGGAGTTCGCCAAACCAGGGCCGATGGTGCTGGTATTTTTACACGGAGTGTTTTTTTATGGTAAGAATCTATAGAGAAAAGCAAAGGCACAGATAATAATAAAATGTCAGTCCTCGTTGAGCACTAGCTTCTGTATAGGTCTCCGAAAGCGCCAAAGTCCTCTAGTATGTCTTCTATCAAGTCATCTTACATCAGTGGTACTCAACCTGCGGCCCGCGGGACTAATTTTTGTTGCCCCCCAGTTGATGTTTCAAATACCTATTCATTCACAAAATGTGACTAATAATATTTTTTAATATTATTAAAAAAAACTCATCATCAGGCTGAAAATACGAGGAGTTACTTAAAAGAAACTTCATACTTGTTGCAACGAAAATTAAGCTATTTACTAATTCCGAAAATTGTAAAAAGGTTTTGGTTTGGCATGTGAAATATTGTTCGTTTCGTTTCATAATAAATAAAAGACACTGAATAAACCAGGCACGTAGAAAAGATCACTTATAAATTTGCTGAAATTCTAAAAAAACGCCCTGCGGGGCAACAATTGGAGGGTAGTTTGCTCTAGTTCGTGCATTTTAGAGCCCCAGAATCACTTTTAAATGGTTAAATTCTAAAAAAACGCCCTGCGGGGCTAAAACTGAGGGCTTCGCGCCTCTCCCCCCTGATAATAGTAGTTCCTACGCGCCTGGAATGAACCTTCCTAATCACGTGAGCATTATTGTAATTAAAAAAAAAATGCGGCCCGCCAACAAAAGCAAATTCGTATTATTGGCCCGCAAGTCAAAAAGGTTGAGTACCACTGTCTTACATAGTAAATATGTAAGTGAATTAATACAAAATTTCGCGAACATAATCACAATTTTCGTATCTCAGCTATACCTTCAATTTGTTTACAACTGTGTACAACTGTCTGAGTCATCAATTGCCTGTCTCAAGCCCACACACAAGAGAAGGGATGGTGGGTGAGGTTACAAAAGCCTGCCTGCCGTTAAAAATTATTTTTCTCACATAACTGGATGAAACTTCGGAATAGGAGGCGAAGATAACGAAATTGAAATGAAGAAGACAGACTCTTGGAATTGAGCGTGGGGTAAAAATGATATGGAAATAAAAATAGAATTAGAGAAAACACCGTTGATTTGTTCATTTCTGAAACTGAGTATTTTAGAAACAAAGCTCGCCTCATCCGTGTTTCCAAAATATTGAGCTAGCTACAGATTATTTTTCTCTGTCTTAATCCGCAATGAGAGGATAAAAACATGTATAACTCTTCAAAACCTCATGCTACAGGGGGCAGTCTCCTTAAAATTAGATTTCAGAATAATAGTTTTTTTTTATGAAAGTTGAGATGTTGCTGAACACAGATTTGGTATTATTTTTGTTGGGCGATGAACAGTTTTCAAGGAATTAATTAACAAAGATTGATACATTTCTTATAATTTAAAATTAGGAAAATTGACAATGACATCACAATTTGCTGTATATTGCCATGGCAACAAAAGAATCACCATGGTAACATATTGTTGGAGACTTGGAAATGACATCACAATACTGATTCTCGTTGCCTGCCGTTTTTCCCGCCAAAATATCCAATAACATTTGAGTTTGATTTTTATGAATGAAAATTTAATTTTGCTGGTGAACGTGATATTTGTGTTGATATTTACAAATTAACTAGAATAAAATTTCACGAGACTTCCCTAAAACAAAACTTGCCTAATCTAGGTACACGTTTTTGGAAGCATAAGTCGCCTTATCCACTAAATAAAGACTCTTGTTAGAGCGATTATTGTAAGACTTGTCTAATCCACAAGCATTTTTTAATCTATTTAAATTTCGAGTGGGGCTTGTCCTTGAAGAGTTTGCCGAGGATTGGGATTTGGGGTGCGTGATCTCAGCACCCCGTTTTGGAGACTTGGAATTCCGAAAGCGTCAATAGTTTGTGCTGGTTTGTGCCGTAAAAAGTATCTTTTGTGCCAGTCTTTCCTTAATTTTAAAATCTTTTTTATGAGCGTGGATCAAAAAAAGGATGAAGGTGTTTAGCGCAAATAAAACTTTTACGAAACAAACGAAGCACAAACGATTGCAGTTGTCAGAATTCCAAATATCCAAAACGGGGGTGCTGATCCAAATATGTCAGTTTCAATTTTCAAAACTTGTCTATTCCCATGTATAACTTTCAGAACTCGCCTTATCCAAACTTATTTTGGCTTTATAAAGGCTAAGCATATTTTTTCATATTTCTTTTGCAATAGATGGAGAAGATCAAGAAGTAGATATCTACATTTTTAAATATAATATACCTAGCTTCATCGCAATACCTATTATCATTTTCAATTTTTTATTTTTTTTTTGATAATGCGAGGTTTGCTTAATTAACTAATAAAAAGGGAAAAGGGATTTACCTTGAAACCTTGTGGACCTTGTCGTCCACCAGCTAAGGAAACCATCAAGGGTAGACTTGATTCCTTGTCTGCAATTGGCGAATATCATACCTACTGGCCGATAGCTACACATTATTGGCACTATAGTCTATATACTATAGTTTTTTCGGAACACCCCCCGACGGCTGTCACCTTATCGCGGTGGTGGGGTTTGTGTTGGCCAATGATCCATTGCAGCTACGCCGGCGAGCATATGCTCATGTGTAAGGGTTACCCATGCCGGACAGATCAGTGGTGAGGCCCAGACCAAGAGCAGCCAGGGTCGGCCTAACCATGCCCTCCCTTGAATTTGCGGTCCCCTCGGGCCGGCCTCCCCCCTCGAGATGGTGATCCCCCTGAAATCGGGTTCAGCCGGCCCGAATTCTCACACCCCCCGGTCCGTCCCCATTCCGGCCTAGCCTTCCCACCAGTGCTGGATTCCCCCGGATCGGGCCCGTTAGGTCGACCCCCTCCCTTTGCCCTCCAATTATGATCAACAAAGTTAAATATAACAATTAATGTGCGCAATATAACCTCGTCGTTGACGCGCCATTAAACCAAACTAATCTAAAATCTAAATTTTTCGGAACAGGTTGGCTTAGTGGTAACGCTCTGAACTTATATTACGGAGCCCCGGTTTCGATTCCCGCGGCCGTCCTTCCTGACTGGGTATTTTTGTGGTATTCCCTCAGTCGACAGGCAAATGCTGGGAAGGTACCCTACTAATAGGCCACGACCGCCTCCTTCCCACCTTCCATCCTTACCTAATCTTCACCATCATCTCCCAATCATCATCATAATCATTCATCCGTCGCCATTAGCCTCGCTGAAGAACAGTGCGACGTTAATTCCCAGACAAAAAAAAGTTCATGCTTCATGAATTATGTACTTACAATCCATTCCACATAGATTAGACCTCCAAAATTTCAAGTCAAGTGAACAATAGATATGAATTTTATGATGATAAAATGTCTATATAAGATTAAAATATAAAAAATTAAGGGTTAGGTTTGAATTTTATAACCGTTTGTAATAAGAACTATTTTCTTATATAAATGATAATTATTCAATGTCCCTAAGAAGATAGTTTTTCTGTTGATATTTATCTTGGTTACTTCACTTTGTTGCATTACCCAACTTAACATTTACGTCATGATGTGTGCGCATAGCGATTGACTGCTGGTTAATGAGCTGATTATAATATTAAAAGTATATATTATAAATAGGCTGAAAGTTGGAAACCTTGCTGGGATTGGGATTACATTCATGTGGGAAATGCACAACTCAATTATCTAATTTGTAGTAATTTTCTCTTGGATGCCTATCATCTAACCCAGGGGTCACCAACCCTTTTGGTCAAGGAACCAATTTCCCCAAAATGTATAAATTAGCATAACAATGGGAGCCACGTCGAGTCATAATTTAAAACGCTGAAAATAATAAATTGCATGACTAGTTATTTTGATATTTTGACGAAGCCCCCCCAGTTGTTGCCCCGCAAAGACGATTCTTTAGAATTTCAAAAACTTGAAAGTGATTCAAGGGCTCTTAAATGAACATTTTGAATCAATTAACCAATTCCAATTGTGGCTCGCAGGACGTTTTTCTTCGAATGTTTGGTTTCCAGATCTCCAATATTCAAGAACCAATAAGGAGCCGCAGGTTGCCGGCCCCTGAGCTAACCTGGCCCCCCCCCCCCCCCCCCCCCCAAGTTTGAGTAAATGCGAAAACAAGTAGTATTGTATAGGTAACGCATTTATTATCTGTGTTTGTTGGTTGATTTTAAAGTAATTTTCTTTTTACATCTTATAGCAGAATGTATATTTAATATTTATCTATCTGATACTGCATTCAAATTTTGATTTACGACACCAAGAAAAACTTAAATTTTGTACCTATCTATCAGTGTTTTATTTTCGCTTTTGCAGAATTGAAATATTGGAATGAATCGGGTATAGATAATCATCAGAAAGTGTATCTTTTAAAATAAAATATTAAAAATATTAAAGATGTGCTGTTTAATACATTCGTTAAATCGTCGTGTTCATGTCTAATTTACCACTAGTCGTTGAAGACAGAGAACAAGGTAATGGGCAACCATAATATGAACAAACTTTTTGCAGAAGGAATGTTTATTAAATGAGTTATTTTACAAAAGAAACTGTAATATCAGTACAACGTGTAGATGTTTATGGAGTCGACACCCAGTTGTCCCCAGGTCTGGATGTTGGCGTAGAGCGCATTTCCAGGGCAGTCGGTGGAGGTGACTTGGCGATGACCGACCAGACGGTAGGTGGCGCGGATCTTGTTCAAGGTCACTCCGCAAGCGATCAGCTGCTTCACGTTGGCGATGGCGCTGGCAGTGGGCAGGGAGGCTGTGGCGAGAGAAGAAGCAGAGCAGTACACTTTCATGTCAGTTGAGTATAGTGATTTAGAGGCTGAAAGTTCTAATGCTGTCCGAGTCATTCACGGTGGTTTTCCTACATAGTGACCAGCGGTAAAGATTTAATTCATCTAGGAATACTATCAGTGGTCGAATTGGAAGTCGGTCCATGGGGGGATGGTGTATTGTTAAAGGAAAATAATTGCTCCAAGATAATTTGGGGGGGGGGGGGGGGGGGGGATGGCACAACGAGCTTGAATATACGTTTTGCTATGTATTAAAGCTCCTTGGTAAGGCCCCCAGCACCATGGTTCGGGGGGTACAGTCCCGGATTTTTTAAAGAAGTTCTGCACTTGTGCAGATTCCCTTTATCATCTCAAAAGTGATACTGCGCACGAGCAGAACCTCTGTGGCACAGAAGTTGTTCAAGAAATTGCACCGTGTAAATGGGACTTAAAAATTAATTTAGTGCATTTCTACGCGTTTTTGACGTTATTTTCAGCCTATTTTAATCTCGACAAATGGCGTCGATAAAATTGAAAACTTCTCTGGCAATAATTTTGAATTAAATGGTGCAGTTTTTACATCTCTAATTGGGAGGATGGTGATGTGGACAAATTTGCCATGGGGGTTGGAATAAATAGTTATATTCACCATGGGGATTCGATCCCCCCGCATCCCCCCCCCGCCAATTAAACCATTGAATACTATTAAACGGATATTTTAAGAGTTGTTTACATTGTTTATAAATCAAATACGCACAATCCATCAATTTTGTGAAATTTTTTAATAATTCTCGATATCACTGTAAAACAGCAAAGCGAATACCTGTGAATAGGATATACGTGTGATTTTATTTTACCGGGTGGCCCAAAAAAACGTCTAACGGGCGAGACATCACTGTGACAAAACTACTGCACATATTGGGCTGAAAATTACACCAAGAATACAAAACATACTAAGGTATAATATGTTAAAGTTTAACATCTTAACTTATAAAACAAAAGAGTAACAGCCGTTCGAATTTCGTTGTCGAAAAATCGATTATACGGAGCTCAAAAATCACGAGTCCGGAGAATGGCTGCTTATGATATCAAGCTGAAAATTTCATGTGTTATTCAAAATATATTACTATCGATTGTATAAAAATTTCAATTCATTTGAATCAATGTAACGAAAGTTATGTTATCTAGAATTTGCGCTTAAAAAAAGAATACACCAAAGATAATTTCTCAAGTTTTATTTCACATGTTAATTTTAGAAGTATCTCCCGAATTTTCTGTTTTTAAGCTCAACTTCAAGATGCCATAACTTTCGTTCCACTGACTCAAATGTATTGAAATTTTTATACAAAAGATAGTCATTTTTTTAATCCCATTTAAAATTTTCAGCTTAATAACATCAGTAGTGTTGAAAATAAAGGTGTCCATGCGTGCCATTGGAATGTTTCTGAATGTGCGCTCTTTGAGCGCCGTATAATCGATTTTTCAACAACCAAATTCAAACAACTGTAACTTTTTCCTGCAAAAGAAATGTTTTTGAAACTTTCATATGAAATTTTCGGACTAATATCTGCAGTAGTTTCTTCACAGCGGTGTCTTGCCCATTGGACGTTTTTTTTGGGCCACCCGGTATATTCAAGTATAATGTTAAACTAAACCGATTTCTATATTCATCCAGATTATACAATCTTGATATCTTATCAAACACCTGTCAATTATTAAGAAGATCTGTCAAACTAGAGTATGTCATTAAACATCTTGAATACGCCACTGAATATCTAATCAGTGCAGTTATGCCATTGCATTTTAAAAACACACAATTACGCATATTGCAGTTGAAAAAATTTGAAATTGATGATGAACATTAAGCAAATTGATCAATAGAAACTTGATTATAATTACTAATACTTATAACAAACGGCAAATAATGTGCAGAGAAATTATTTAAGGTTTGCCACACTTCGAAACTGCCATCAAACCTAAATCAACTTTTAGATACTATACCCAGTTAGTATACCCAGTTATGACAATACACTTATTCATATTTCATTTTCCCTCAGTAGTGCCGAGTTCAAAATAGTTTATATTATATTATTATGGTTTAATGGCGCGTCAACGGCGTGGTTATATTGTGCTAAAATAGATAAACTCAACTCAATATCAAACTTATCTCTAAAAAATATTTTGACGGACCAACATACACAACTTATCATACACAACAAAAGTTTTACAAATTTCTGGTCCGCCATTTTGTTTTTATCAAGAGTTTTGTCAAAATCGATATTTATTTTTTTACTTAAAAATTTGAAAGAATATTTTACTTTAATTTTTTTTTAATGTTTTGTGCTATCCAAAAAATAGCTTGATCGCATACATTATTATACAATATATTTCCATTTTTAAAAATAACCTCAATTTTATTAAAACTGATCTAGACGAGTCGTTATTTTAGTTAACGACTTCATTTTTGGACTGAAATATTCCGCACATTATACATAATGAATGACACAAAAAAGTTTACCGAAATCGGGTTATTATAACCAATTTTTCCCCAACAATTTCGTCTTACATTGAAAAAAAAATGATTCCCCATTTAATTTGAGATTTAAAACACAAACTAAATGAAAATAATAGGGGTGTGCGAATATTCGAAAATTTCGAATACTTCGAAAATATTTGGTTCGAGTATTCGATTCGGTATTCGAAAATAAAGTATTCGAAAATTCGAAAATTTTCGAATAGTTCATGTCTTTTAATTCAAAATTATCCCGCCATTTCTCATATGGAAGTGTTTTAAATGCTGCCAACTGCTGCAAAGTCTAAAACTCCAACCGAAAATAGTCATGGCCGCCATTTTGATTTCGAGGGAATATTATTTGTAGGTTATTGTTCCTCCAGGTAGACCTTCCTCATACTCCTTTTGTTCCTGTTAATTTCATTTTTTATGATGATAAGTGACAACAATATTATCCTTGCATATTACATCATAATCAGTACATTTTCACTGTGGCCATCTTTCATTCTGGTCATATGAAAAGGGTTTGGTGTCCAATTATGTTTTAAATTTATGTTATGTCTTTTAATTTAGATTCCAATTATTCGATATTCGATTCGATATTCGAAATAATTTTGTCAATTATTCGATATTCGTATTCGAAGTCAAAAATCACTATTCGCACACCCCTAGAAAATAATAATAATTAAACAACTGTTCGATACGTTCAATATGGTTAATTAATAAAAAATAAAAAATAAAAATTGAGACGCCATTTTGTTTTTACATTTAATTTTATGGAAATCACATATTAATTTTTATTTTAATACCGTTTAAATTGTCGGTTAATATATTACGCGATTAATTAATTTTGTAAATATACACAATCAATTAAGAAAAAACTCGCCATTGCGTTTGTTGTTTAACAGATAATTTCCTTTTTGCAAATAATCTCAAAAACATCAAAACAGCTCTAAAACGACAGTAAAGTGACTGGAGTAATAACTACCTAGCTCCTCAACCCCAATAGAAAACATGAATACAACAACCTAATTTTGGCCTACTTGCAAACCTAAAAAGCTAATATTAAGAATACTTACATGTGAAGCTACCAATGAAGCAGATACCAATGCTCTGTCCGTTATAGTTGGGTGCATGAGCTCCCATCCTGTCCCAACCTCTTCCTTCATACGCATTGGCGTCGCCTCCCATCAAGAAGTTGTATCCGATATCGGCCCAGCCGTTGCTGTCCATGTGGTAGTTCTGGTAGCTGCGCACGATAGCAGCGCACTCGGCTTGGGTGCTGCACCCGCCGCTCTCTCCGTGGTGGATGACGACGTAGGGGGTCGGCACAGTCGTCAGCGATGAGGTGGAGGTCGGGGGGCGGGCGCCCCATCCGGCACGGGTGATGATTGTGGGGCATACTGAGGAGAAGATTATAGGAACATTTTATAGTATGCCTTTAGGTATTGTTTTTTTCCATGAAAAACATTATAAATTGAATAAATTAACATATTAAATTGTTTAGCGCCGTTTTGTTGCTAACCCTGCGTATTTTTAAACGATTTTGCCGCTTGTTGTATATGCACTGTTTTGGATACGATTTGAAACAAAATGAATTTTATTCATGATTAGATAAAGGAAAAACTTAGGGTTGTTTCTTGGTACATTTTTAATTTTTTGCTTCGTTAATTAGTAATAATTAATCGATTTTTTGTGAAAAATTGTCTATTTTCTCGTCTCCCTGGGTGCCGTTAGAAATTTATTTTAAAAATGTGCCAAGTGATAGCCCTAGTTTGTCTTTTATCTAATCATGATCAAAATTTGAGATCGTTTTGCGCGGTTTTGTTGAATAATCCTGCACCTAATTAACAAGGCAGGTAGCAAAAATGAAAAAGTGCTACTAATATACAATTAGACTGATCAACTGAACATCTCATCAAAGTTACACCCACTTAGAAAACAATTTTTTTTTGTCTCAATTTTCTCCAACGGACGATCGCTAGTATCTCTTTAAAAGTCACATTAAGATCTTGTTTTCCAATAAGAAGTTGTTTAAAAAGTACTTACCAGCCAATGGGCTTGGAGCGGCCGCAGCCAAGGCCAACACGGCACAGAGAATGATTGCTACCTTCATGATTGTAAAAAGCACACAAACCACTCGACTCACATCAGAAACTTTTATACTACTCAATTTTTTGCGCACGAACCTTCTCAATAGTCATCACTTTTGTGCGCAAAACCTTGTGATTAATTGTGTTCCCACTTCAAAGATAAGCCTGAAGATAAGCAACTGTCGTACTATGACTTATAGTAACTTATACAATATGAATTGTTGTATTTTGGACTACAATCGATCACAATTTTTTTAATTGTTTTTATTGTAAAATGCATTATGTTCATTTAATTTTGTTTGTTGTGGTGATTATATAGATTTGTGAATCATTATCCCAAGAATTTTAATCTGCATCTTTCAATAAATCATTCTAAGCCAGCTTTGACATTTTATATCTGTTAAGTGCGTGTTGGATTCTCCCCACCTTAATATTATATGACAGTGCTATTATTATCCATCATTGTTATTTGAGGTTAATAAATGAATTCAAAGAGTGCCATAAATGACACAAATAAAATCTTGTCCTTAAAAATGTTGTGTAAACCATCTCAATTTGAAATTTTCCTAAAGGGGTACGTCATCCTCCAGGTAAATTGAATAGCATGGCATTTAAATAGATACAGATTAATTTTAATATTAATAATTGTCCACCATGTTATTCAGAAAGATTCTTGTCAGATGGAAAACCTTTCTCCACTTTCGGAGAAAAGCCGGAAAACCCAATTGCATTTCAAATCAGTTTTCAATCCCCGTTTTGAAAAGGACGGTAATTTTCTTGTATTTTACATTGTAGGTATATTGAAGATAGATAATAAAAAAGTGCAATTTTATCACGTATCTAACGCAATGATTTATTTGGAGATAGCTGGGTTTTGCAATTCACCCCCTCAATAACATACTGTATTTAGAATTCTCGCGATGAAGTTTTGTCACGACAAAACTCATGTAAGGAATTATGTGGGGTATGTGAATAAAGAACGCATGATATGAAAGCTCTGATTGATCATAGTTTTACTTTAATTCTTGTGCATACTTTCACTAGATAGAAAAATTAGTTGGGAAAAATTAATACTAATCATTAACAGAATAAGATAAAATGATACCATTGTCCATAAGTATCTCGTATGAATACCAAAAAGTAAAAATTATATAAATATTATGCATTTTATTACAAATTAGATTTTGCTACATGTGAAATTCTTCCTGCACGTACCCCTAACCAAAAATAAGAAATGTGATTTTTGAAATTTCTGATGTTAATCGGAAAAAAGTTCTGAACTATTTCTATGAAAATGTGAGAAACGGAATAATGTTGTACATTTTCATCTTGATTTCCTACTTTTCATTCAAAACTCATAGCTGGAAAATCTTATTTGCTTGTTTCGAATTACCTACAGGTAAAACAAAATATACCTGCGATCAGGCCAATAATTTCGCGAAAGATTCAATACATACAGCTGCCTATTGATTTCTATTAGTCCCTTGATTTCACCAGGAAACAATTATTATTGCAAAGAAACAATTGTTTCTTATTTTATTTCCATTAACCATATTTTGACACCTGTAAAGTATTGTTATTGTAATGGATTCACTGACTATTCAAAACAAAAATTACAAATTTGCATCACATTGTATTAATTATTACGAAATGACAACCAAGATCATGCGATTATTTTTAACGTTGATGATCGATAACGTATTCTAGGTACTTATCTCCACATGTCGATGTTATTTGCAGATAAGATTGAAGGATTGAGAACACTAATCTTATCTACAACTAGATCGGTCAAGGGCGGTATTGCGAAGTTGAAGAGGAACGGGACAAGTGTGTGTTTGGGACGGAGTGGAACTATAAATGTCCCAGTCAAATTCACCCCTCAAGCGGGAGGAAAATTCTGGGAAGGTTTACCACTTATAGACCATGTTAACTATTTTTCATTTTGCAGAACACTGACGAATAAATGTAAAATAGTAACACATTTTTGGGCTGGAATTTTGGAACATTTTAACTTCTTAAAGTTGATTTTCACGTTGATTTATTAAAATTATTTTCATACATTTTCATTTATTTTCATCGGCTGTTTTTCTTAAATCCATATGCATACGCATAAGTAAGGCTATCGAAACATATTATATGAGTTAGGTTTACACATTGTATAGACATTTGGGTATGAACTACCTATAGTTCTAAGTCATGGGTTTTTACAGTATACATACTTTGCCTGATCTGACGAAGTGTTTGTATCATGGCTCTATCAGGAAATGTACAATTGGCTTCAGGAAGGCGGTTGAAGACTTTTGCTGGGAGTGTTGTCGACATCCCCAGTCTGGGTGAGCGTCAACCAGAACTAAAAACAGATAAGATATCCCACCAGAACACTCCTCATCCCACAACAGCTTTGAAGTTCTCCGATCCTACGATGCCACGGAAAACAATTGGGACCCCTACTAATAACTAGGAAAACGCTCTGTGTAACGCGTTGATGAGCGAGCACGGACACGCGCAACACCTCGAACCGAAATTATGTCTATAGGCACCGAGTGTTCGCCACGAGTGAGAGAAATAAGCAACATTGTGGGAATGAGCTTCAGCTGATTCATTTCTCATTGGCCGTGACCTAGCAACCGATCAAATGTCAACAAATGTACTCAAAATATTTCGGAATCAGAACCAAGTCGCGCAAATTACTATTGTGATCAGATTCAGTGAAATTGTGAACACTTTATTATCAATATTTTGTAGGCGAATAAACATTAGATAAACTTGTTTACATTTTTAGCAGTGATAATGTGTAATATGTGCAGCAACAAAACGTATAACTGCAGCGACTTGGACGCCTTGCCAAAAATAAGCTTCCTTCCCACAGATTAGGTGGCTCTGTCTGTACTTTTTGTAGCGCTATCTGTAGTCTAAACACGCTGCCTATAGAAAATATTATTAAAAGCCAATAATTCTTGAATTTCGTCAGACTCAAGTATAACAATCTCAAAATATTCCTAAACATTAGTCCCAATAACCATGCAAAGCTTGAACCCTTAGAACCTTTCTGATTGAACTGTTCCTCGTTAATATTTAAAAATCTCATGATCTCTTTAAAAAAATAGACCTGGGACCACTCATATGATAAAAGTGTGTGTACTTACACAATATTAGATCGATCTGTTGAATGGTCATATCAGTTTCATACGTTTGAAAGTTTCTACTATAACTACCTTGGAACTATAAAGAGTCGAAGTAGCCGTGATCAACATTTTCGAGAAATTTGACAGCCAACACGCAAAATGTCCGTAAAACGTCAATAACTTTTGGATTTAAACACAGATTAGTCTGAAAATTGTCAAAACTACAGATAATGTTGGTCCCAATGACCATGCAAAGTTTTAAGTTGATCGGTCATACGGTTCTAGTTTAAATTTCAAAAATCACACACAAGATTTTTAACCAATGGGAGGATTTGGCTGAAACTTTGTAAGAGTGGGTACAATGTTGGTCGTAATGACTTGTCAAAATTTTAAATTGATCGGAACAACCAATCGAAAGATATTTTTTTTAAATTTGAACCAATCACATGAGCCCATTCAAAAACGATCCCAGGGACCGCATAGAATACGTTAGTATATGTGTAAAATTTAAGATCGATTGGTTGTGCCGTTTGACCTAGGCAGTGAACACACAAAAAAAAAAAAAAAAAAAAAAAAAACACACAGAGAAAGTGCCATAAGAGTGCCGTGGTGACGCTCGCTCAATAATAGTTGGAATGGATAACGTTGTGATAAATATCCGACCGAACCGGGGCTCGAACCCGGGACCTCTTACTTGCCGGGTGAGAGCTCTACAAAATGAATAATTCTCAATAATATAAGTGTATTTTAATAAAGCATTCATCATATACATTTATTACACAACTAGGTATACATATAAAATCAAGCGTACTGTTATTGTATTTAATTCTGTTAGGCGTAGGTATTAAGGTGATACTAGCGCTCGGCCGTTTTAGAAAATTGAGAAAGAAAAATTGTTTCATAAGTGAGTGTTAATTTTACAGGATGTTCACATGATCAGTCTGATTGTATATTAGTAGAACTTTTTCACTTTTGCTTATTGCTTCGTTAATTAGGCGCCGGTTATTCAACAAAACCGCGCAAAACGATGAAATTTGCGATACGATTGGAGACCAAACTCATACACCAATTGATCTCAAATTTTAATCATGATAAGATGAAAGACACACTTAGGGTTATCCTTTGGCACATTTTTGAAATTTAATTTTATACGGCGCCCAGGGAAACGAGAAAATAGCTAATGTTTCACTAAAAATCCACTAATGTTTACTAATTAACGAAACAAAAAATTAAAAAATGTACCAAGGGATAACCCTAAGTTTGTCTTTTATCTAATCACGATTAAAATTTCAAATAATTTGGTCTACCCATTTCGTCTCCAATAGTATCGCAAAAAGTGTCTACAAAAAGCAGCAAAATCGCTCGCGCTTGCAGCACCTCAAGGCCGATGCACAATTGACGCGGACGGACGACGCGGACGGACGACGGAGACGGATACGATGTTCAGGTATGACATTCACTTTGGCTGTTCACAATCGGACGCGGAAGAACGACGACTTTAACATTGTATCCGTCTCCGTCGTCCGTCCGCGTCGTCCGTCCGCGTCAATTGTGCATCGGCCTTTACTCCTCATTATTTATGCAATCGAAAGTAAATCACTCGGAACGAGAGATGCATTGACTTGAACTCAAAATATAAGAAAGAAGAGATCTTCATCACACTCTAAACTGTAACAAAATAACCAAGTACGTCGTCACACCAGCAGCCATTCCGCACAACAAACTATTATCTATGACAAAGAAACCAAACGCCGTGAATCTGAACTTCATGTTCATAATCTGCTGCAGGAACTGTTTCAGTTCCTCGCACGTATCCTTCTCGATCTTGTCCCCATCTAACAACACTTCCTGGATCAAGATGGCGGCCTTGGAGTACTGACCGCTCGCCACTGTGGAGACTACCGTAAGAAAAATCGCGATCAGAGCGTAGTCAAAAGCCCAGAGAAGTTTCAAGGTTGCGTTGACGATGATGCTGTACATCACATCTGGGTCGGGGTTGCTATCCTGACTTAGGACTATGATGAAGCCGTAGAATGCGCCGTAGAAGTTAAGAAGTACGCTGAAGAAGATGCTGATGAATGTCAAAAGAATCGGTAAACTATTGATGTCGTTTTCAATAGCAGCGATTTTGTACAAGCGGTAATGAATTCTTTTCAAGTTTCGTACCTCCTTAGAATAATCAGACTTTATGAAATGATCATCCATGGTTTTTATTTTATGCTGACCTGGCGTATCAAAGTCATTTTCAATGTCCTGATTATTGATGAACTCCTTTAACTTGTTGACAATTTTAACAATTTCCTCGTTTATGATTGCGAACCTTTGGCGTAGGAGGAGGAACATGTTGACGAACTGAAGATTGGCGATAAATAGAGGGATGAAGATTATATTTGTCCAGCTCAGCAGACACGTGGCGTCTGGAAATGGCGGAGCTGCCATTCTCAACATAAAGTCAGTCGAGAAACTCAACAAGAAAACGGCCCCAATGACAGATAAAAGTTGCTTGCAAATGTAGAGTCTGGTTTGTTTGTAGACCTTTGAAGGTTTTTCTAGAAGGTATGTGTCAAGATTTGCTATGGTCTCCAAAGCTAAGATATTTTGATGTCGTCCCTTCAAAAGGCAAATGACGAAAGCCAGACAAGCAGAGTACAGAACTACTGAATTGACGAGGCCAGCTGCTGAGACGGTTTGAGTTACAATATTGTTATCAATAGGTTGGCATTTGTTGGCGAAGAAGAAAGCTCCACAACTGAGAGCTACAATGACAAGACATGTTAAGATGGAGTAGATCTTGGCGCCTAAGGTGGGCTTCAGAATCACGAACGCTGGTGTTGTTTCTGTTGATTTTATAATCTGAATCGAGAACGGAGCCAGGCCGAAGAGATGGATGATCCAGTAGAAGGGCTGGAGGGCTGCGTAGAAGTCAGCGGTGCAGCTGGTCTTAGTGTCTGAGGATGAAGTGGTGCAGACGGCCGCATGGAGGTTGGAGTCCCCGGAGCAGCAAGATGTGGATGGTTGGTCCATCGCGGTACTGGAAGAAGATGAGAGTCTCATGAAATGTACAACACAATGTAGTGTGCGCTTCTTTTTCACGAAACTGAAATAATACCGGTAATAACGGGACTCTTATCAACCTACTCTTTTGGATTTTCACTGTTTTCTTGTAAGGTTCTTGAACAGGTCACACCGTTCAACCAATTCATAATGTTATAAGAGCGGTTACAATTATAGTTTTTGAACGAGATCCTATGATTTGTAGAAAATTAAAATTGGAATCTTTTGTCTGAACAAATTTAAATTTTACGGGGTCACTGAAATAAACCTTCCATTGATATTTTCACACGAATCTGTCAAGAACTTCAAGAGCTGTTGTTGAAATATTACGGGTACTTTATAAAATAATTGACAATTTTATTAAACGAAATTAAATTTTTTAGCAGGTACTCCCTTTGACACATTTGGTATGTGTGTTTCCTTGCTCCTATTTCTGAGGTATAATAAAGAGGTATATTAATTCGCATACAATACGAATGCTCGCTTATCAACGCGTTAAACAGGGCGTTGGATTAGTAAACATTCAGTATCAGCGATGATCTAATCTAACATTAATATTAAAAGCTAGCTAAATGGCTGTGCTGGAAAGACACAACTGTATTAACTATTGAAAGTTTTGAGACAACAGCCAGGAAGTATGGCCACAAGAATCGAGCCAGGAACATGAGGAGTGCAAGTCCAGAGCTAATCTACTGCCTGAGCCAACTTGCTCCGTTCTGGTAGTCGGTATTATGCGTGAAGTATTTTATTCTAGATTAGTTTATTCTAGAGAACTCCGTTAACAAGTTTTATTTCACTATATTTTTATACTATATTTACTATTGGAGAAAAAGTGATATAAGTGTCATCTAGTTGTGTCTTCACAAAGATTTTGATTTGTAGAAAATATTGATACAATTCTACATAATTATACTTAAACATGGGCCATCATCGCGTATATCTCGGAATTAAATGGACGTACAGTGGTCGAATTGGGGAATCCCCATCCCCCCATGTCCCCCATGTATATCCCCCATGTCATGTATATCCCCCCCACAAAAGTTTAAAAAACAGCACTATTTACTTAAAAATTATACCATTCCAACAGAATTTTTCAATTTAAGCCTCTAGACGCCATTTGTCGAGATAAAAATAGGCTAAAAATATCATCAAAAACGCGTATAAATGCACCAAATTCATTTCTGAAATTAAAAAAGAAAAAAATCCGGGCCGTGCGCCCCGGACCCGCATAGTGCTGTATCCCCCCCCCCCCCCCCAAGAGCCTAAATACAAAACAAACCATGTATTGCCCTCCCCCCAGCCCGCCTCAAATTATCTTGGAGATTTTTTTTTAACAATAAATACCCCTTCCCACCATGGACCGACTTCCAGTTCGACCACTGGACTTGTAAGGTTCTTCACCACTACCATGAAGTCCTGAATCCTTCAGATGTTAAAAGACTCACCTTGACTCCTCCATGGAAAGCGTCAGTTGTGTTTGTGCAGATGGATTCGTGAACAGTTCTTCTTGGCATCGATAACTACGTTCTAACTGATCGGATCCTCATTACAAGTGGTGACAGATGCTGGATGAATCACGTACTTGAGAGGTTGCGATCTAGCGGGGCGGTCGCTGCACACCAGCCACGTCGGACGGTGCCGTTGACGAAATACTAAATAAGTACAAATGGTGCGACTACTTTTACGCTTATGAACAGACTGGTGGGTGTCGGTTTCATTTTCAGTATTTCTGCTGCTGCAACTAAACCGATGGATTTTGAAAAAATTGTAAAAATGCAAAAAAGAGATTCAATTCCTCCTCAAACAAAGTTCAAGGATGATAGAAAATAGGCACAGTCTTTTGCTCCTTTAAACACTGCGTATTTTTAAATTTAAATTTTTAAGATAATTTAAATTTTAATATTAATTTTTAAGTATTTTTTCTTTAAATAAAATGAAATAGTGTTACAATTATGAACAATTGCTTAAATAGTTGAAATGTAACTTCTTCTGTACAAAAACTACGTAAAAATAGGATATTAGACAAAATGCGTAACATAATATTGTGTTCCCATGACTTTTTTTGTCCTATATCCTAACGGGGGTGCCATTTATTGGGGTAATTAAGAGTGCAGGGTAGAAAGATACTTATTATTCAAGAGATCCATAAGAATGAGTGGTATTTTTTTTCTGTTACATAGATTAAGTAGTTTTGCCGTGAGAATGAATTCAATCTTTAAACCTCATTATCTCCGAATAGCAAAAAGCGAATATAGGACAAACAAGTACTAAGCCGACGAATTGCTTTAAAGAGTTTTTTTAAACCACTTATAAGTCTTCTTTTACACAGATTTCAATAATCTCAGATGTATTTTCTTACACCAATAAATCCGTCAAATATATCTCTTATTTCTATAACATTGATTTAAATCTATAGATTTTCAATTTACATGTGTGCAAAATTTCAGTTCGAACGGAGAAATCGTGCGACAAAAAAGGGGAAAAAACAAAAGTAATCTAGTTTCGTGCCAATGTAGTAAAACGGAGACTCTAACTCAAGCATATCTAACAATATATATTTGATTTAAATTACTTTTGTAGTTAGGAACTTGGCCGCTGTCTTTTACGGAGTGCTTTTTTATGTGAGGTATCATATTATAGTGGAGAATCGTGTTGCAGCTGTCAATCATAATTCACATTGCGTCAGAATTATTACATTATACATTATTTAGCCATTACCTACACTTGTGAGTTCTGATCATTCCTCGTAATCAGAGTTTCTAGCATCCTCATGGCCTCATGACGTCAGACTGAACAAATAATAAACTCACGTGGCAGATGGAATGATATTTCCTTGGATGTGACGTCACTTTCACGTCAAGCTCTATACGAGCACTCCAGTGATCTTGAAGATAGTCCAGGGCAATTTCTTAGCGGGCAGGCATAAGAGTTGTCATTTTGTTATCATTCAGAAATGGGCGGTCACTATTTATTTGTTTATGATATTATAGGTACAGATATGGCGCCAAGAAGTTTTGATAGTGTGGGCAGTGAGCGGCGGACTATTATTTAGGGTGTGCACATCATTTCCACTGACAGTTAAGTGTTCGGTTAAAAAAAAGCCATGCCCCGCAGGGCGATTGTTGTATTTTTAAATCAATAGACACGAATTTGGGAAGCTGAAAATACTTTTATGGGATTAAAATGATAAACATAAACATAAAATAGGGGGGATTGTAAAATTATCAAATAAAAGTTTTATATACAGCCTTCAGCTTGAATGCAGTGTAGTATCAGAAAATTATTCAATTTGTGTTATTTGATTACTTTATTTCATTTAAAT
Organism: Leuctra nigra; assembly: GCA_934045905.1. Lineage (NCBI taxonomy): Eukaryota > Metazoa > Arthropoda > Insecta > Plecoptera > Leuctridae > Leuctra > Leuctra nigra. The sequence continues at coordinate 9,760,660 of OW203770.1, forward strand.
TGTAAAAACTAAAAATTGAAATTGAAATGAAAGTATTTGGGATTTTTGTTGGGTGGGTATAGGGTGGGCAGTAGACTATTTTTGTTGGGCGCGCGCCCACCCACGCCCAACCCTGGCGCCGTCCTTGTATACGTATAGCTTTCTGAAATTGACAAAAATCTAAAAAAATTATTTGGGGCTGTTCACAAAGTACGTAACGCCTCAGGGGGGGGGGGGGGGGGTGTCTGTTATACTGTGACAATCTGTGACCGGGGGGTGGGGGGAGGGTGAACAGACGATGTCAATTCAAATTAAGTTTTTTTATTACGGTGCCACACAGTACAACCTCGCACCAGTCAGACAAATTCCTCAAATAAGTGTGTTACTATGCAATCCCATTATAAATGTCTCTCCACGTCTTTTACAATTCCCTACTTATGATGAAATCACTATTGCAATTAATATTAGTTATTTAATACCTGCATTAACAGTTTTTAGTATAACAATCAAAGTGTATACTATGCTCGTTAAATTGTTGTACTATATGTTAATTTTTAAGTAGGCAGGTTGCATGGAAGATCAATAATCTAACAGGATAAATTATTGAATGTACACCTTTTTGTATTATTACAACTAAACATGCTTCTCTTCTATTCTAGTTTGTTGTATCTATTTTGTGCATTTTTCAGCAAAAGAAATTTCACATTTTGTTAATTCTCTGCTGAGATTTGAATTGTCCTTCTCATCATCATCATCACCCTTCATGGATTAGGCTCATCAGCCTGTTCCGGTTCCCAACGCTTTCTTGGACGTCCTACATTTCTTCTTCCATGTGGGTGGTACTCCCAAACTTGAGCTGGTAATCTGCTCTCCGGCATCCTTAGCAGGTGTTCGCTCCATTTCGACTTGTAGTGATTTAGTTTGTCGTGAATGCTTTCGATGTTTAGCTCCTGTCGTATATCCGTATTCCTGATTCGGTCTGCCCTTGAGCATCCCTTTACAGATCTGAGGAATCTCATCTCAGCAGATTGCATTTGTTGTTCAGAGCGTTTAGTAGTTACCCACGTTTCAGATCCATATAATAATGTAGGCACGGCCAATGTTTTATAGAATTTCATCCTGGTTTCCTTCCTTGTCTTGTTTCGTAAATTTTTATTGATAATTCCACATATGCTTCTGAATTGATTAATTCTGTCTTCTACATCTCAGTCTTGATAATGTGAAATGTTGCAACCAAGGTATTTGAAGTAACTGACCTGTTCTAAAATCTCATTATTAACGACAATTTTTGTTCTTCTTGCTTCCCGCCCTCTGAAAGCCATAGTTTTCGTTTTTGCTATTGAAATTTTTAGACCATAATCACTTCTCATGATTTCATTTAGTGTATGAATACCTTTCTGCAAATCATTTTCGTTCCTTTGAATCAATACCATGTCGTCAGCATACAAGAGCATATTCAGGGTGGTATTGTCATGTAATTCTATTCCCTTTCTAAAACATCTCTTCCATTGTCTTATGGCGTCGTCTAAATATATATTAAAAAGCGTTGGAGATAAGCCGCATCCTTGCCGTACTCCCTTATTTGATGGCATCTCTTCTGTCAATCTGCCACTCAGGTCCAAAGTAATAGTAGTGTTGTGGTATAGACTCATTATCGCTCTTATCAGATGCATTGGATATCCTCTCTTCTGCATGATCATCCACATCTTTCGCCTGTTAACACTATCAAAGGCTTTCTCTAGATCTATGAAAGCATGTGTCTCACAATTGAACTCTCTTCGTTTCTCAATAATTTGTTTAAGCGTAAAGATAGCATCTGTTGTGGAACGACCCGCTCGAAAACCCATCTGTTCTTCATCAATTAAATGATCCGATATAACCTTTAATCTAGAGTTTAGTATTCTGGCATATATTTTATAAGCGGTTTCAAGAAGACTGATCCCTCTGTAGTTAGCACACAGTAGTTCCCTTTCTTGAACAGAGAAATAACTTTTGCCTTCGCCCAATCATTGGGTATTGTACTCGTTCTCCAGCACATGTTAAAAAGATGCAGAAGTCTTTGATGCAACAGTATACCCTCATACTTCCAAAGTTCCATGCCTATTCCACTTAGCCCAGCTGCTTTTCTATTTTTTGTGGCACGAATGGCCTCAATTACTTCTTGTATTGTTATGTCATCTAAACCTCGTGTGTCTTCTTCTCGGATCTCATTTATAACAGCGTTTGGGTCATATCACAAATCTGTGTAGTGTCTCTTCCACTCCTCACTTCTTATACAGTCTATTCTCAATGTCTCCCGTTCTGATTTTGAGAATGACTTCATAGTTTTATAAGCCATGCTCTGTCTACCATGGACATCATTTTCAATTACACTAATAAAACGATCCCACGAGTCTTGGTGCGCTTTCCGAACCAGGTTCTTTGCAATATTTCTTTTGATTTTGTATGTCTCTATATGTTCTACTGTTGGATCGTTTAACCGGTTCAGATATGCTACTTGTTTCTCTTTAATAGCTATTTGTATTTCCTGTGACCAGATTTTTAGACCTTTCATTCTTCCATGCTTCTTCTTCTTCTTCCCCAACACTTCCATTGCAACCTGCTTGACCATATGTTGCAAATTACTCCACTCTTCTTCAATGTCTTGACTAGTCTCCTTTGTATTTAATTCCTTGTGCAACCTCTTTTGATATAAGTCTCTTAAACTTTCTTCCTGCAATAGATGTGTTTTAAAAACTTCTTCAGCTTTCTTTTCTTGTGGTATGCCTTTGCTCTTCTTCCATCTTTTATACAGAACGATCTGCGAGATAAGTAAGAAATGGTCCGTATTCACGTCTTCTCCCCGGAATACTCTCGTGTCTGTAACTTGACCTGCTAATTTCTTGTTTACAATTATGTAGTCGATAATCGATCTTGTTCCTCGAGCGGACCACGTATATTTGTGTATATCCTTCTTCCGGAAGAAAGTATTGGTAATTTTCAGTTCGTTAAATGTTGCAAATTCTTTTAAATTGTGTCCATTTTCATTAATTCTTTCTTCTCCAAACGTTCCTATGACATTCGGGACTGGCCTATTCCCTACTCTGGCATTAAGATCTCCAAGAATGATCAAGTGGTCTTTCTGGTTCTGCTGATTCATTATTTTCTGAAGGTCCTTATAAAACTGTGTACTCTCTTCTTTCTTGCCCTCCTCAGGAGCATTGACACCCACAACAGTCATACTACCTCTTTCCTGTTGCAGTTTAACTATAATTATCCTATCACTTATATAATCGTAACTTTTTATTTTATTTTCCCATTTTCGATGTATAAATATTGCTACCCCCCTTACTTGCTCTGCAATTCTGATTTACTCCGCTGTACAACATAATGTAGTCCTCGACATATTTGCTCCCTCTTAATTTCTTTTTTGTTTCTGTTACAACTGCGAAGTTAATGTTCTTTTTTGCAAATACACTGGCCAATTCTATTTCCTTGTTATTTATTCCCCTTACATTCCAGGTAGCAACTCTACATGTTTCCGCGATCCAGTGTCGTTTAACCTTTATTCTTGCCGATTCGTCATCATTAATATCCGTCCTTCCGAGGCTCATTTGGGAACTGCAAGTATAAATATTTTTCACGTGAATGAAGTACTGGTCCATTGCACAACCCAATATTCCGGATGGGGCCGGGTTTTCTGTTAGGGTGTGCTTCCTTAGCCGAGATTTTCCAGTTATTTATAAAGGCGCCGGACACTCGCCTTTCACCCCCTTCCATTCTGCAACATAGCAGCATTCCATATGCCACTATGCAGTACCCATTCTTCTCTTTATTCTTCCCATTGTCCTTCTCTTTAGGATAATACTACAAGTAGGCATTATAAGAAGGTAGTATACAGTTCTAAAAAAACATGTTTTTTCATTCTTTCAATGTATGTTTTCTTTGCAATTTGCAATTTTTCTTAAAAAATATACATTTTGTGTTTTTTGGGTGTGGGGGGAGGGGGATGTCTGCAGGTGTGACATTCTTTTAATGGGGGGGGGGGGGGTTACAAAAGTGTGACAACATGTGACAAGGGGGGACGGGGGGGACGGGGGGGTAAAAAGTGGGGCAAAAAAGTAAAAAAGTTATGAACAGCCCCATTTCGCTATGGGTAGGGGCCCTTCCTTACCAATTCGTACGAAATTGAGTTAGAAACGCTTGGGACAGTACTGGCGAAATCCAAAATCGAAAAATTATTTGCTGGACATTTCTGATGGCGTCTCTTAGACCCCCCCCCCACTCCCCCTCCAGGGAGCGCCAGAAATGTCTTTTTGTGAGCAGTTATCAATGTTTAAAAATGCCCAGCCGATCCTGGTACAAGCAGTCCCTAAACGTCCACCAGAGGCGCGCAGGTGCGTACAGAAAAAAACACTTCAATTATTGTCTCTATTTTTAAATACTTAATTTCAAATAAATTAAACTATGCTTGTAGCCCCATAGTAATATACATTCGAAGTTACAGGAACATTTTCTGCACATCAGAAAAATATATGAATGATGAACTGAAGAAAAAATTGTCAGAAAGGATGTCCACGGGAATCGAACCCAAGTCCTTCAACAGTGCAAGTTTAGAACGTTCTCCGTCGAGTGTAACACTAAAATCACGATAATCCACAATCATTATCGTCAACGATAAACACGAACCACAGACCTCATAGTATAATCAACAACGTATAGCCGGTCTATTACGTAGTTGGCAACATGCCACCACTTCACCTAATCTACTTGTCAGGAACACCCGGCCGTCTATCGACGCGCGGTTGTCTAAGCAACTATTCCTACGAAGCGCCACCACTAGACATCAAGTCTCTCACGTAAGAACGGTGAGCAAACACCCGAGCGACTCTTTATATTACGTGACGCTCGGGTGTTTTTTTAACTTTTGTAGCGTCACCTCTATATCATGACGTTATTAATAAAAACATCTGATTCTTTGCCACAATACAACGCTTGATTTGCCGAATGTTCTTGGTAAGTTGATGTTGAAAGTCTATACAAATACTGGTGATGTTAGCTTTATTTGTGTAACAAAACAAATAACTCAATTGGTAGGTAATTACTGTAAATATTTTAGAATATGATAATACCTAATGAATGTGTAATGAGTGAAATAGTATTAAGTATCGCTTTGATGAGCGTGAATTTGTAGGTTATGTTGTCAGCATTGTTTGATATTCATTCTGACATTAGGTAAGTTTGAAACAGATATGAAATAACAGTTGGGAATGTGGAAGAATATGGGATTGGTAACGGAATCTTGCAAAGAAAATTACTGTGATATTTATTTCTGCAATGATTTTTTTTATAAATTCATTCATAAGAATTTGGAACAAGTGAAGTATCAATCAGGAAAGTATTAAGCTTGTTGATTTAATTAATGAAAGTCCTGAAATCCCATATTACTCCAAGTTGTGGGTAGGTACTGTACTCCCAAGTATAGGAAAAAACACTCTTGTAAAAAAGGAGTGTTCTTAGTCTTATCTTAGTCTCTTCAACAAAGAAAATATGAAAAAAATCTAAAATTCAGCACTGAAAAGTAGTAATATCAAAAAATTAGAATAGTCAAAATTATTTATAAAATCAAAAAAAAATTGCGCATCGTATGCAATACTATGAAGGAAGATATTGGTAAGATCTTGTCCAGAGTTTTCAATATCATTCCCGGATTCATGCCAGGATAACCAAACAAGTTTCATCTAAGATCAAGATCTTTGCCAGGTTTCTTCAGAGGGAGGTGGAGAACCTTCCCATCATTTGCCTATGATTTCTTAAACACCTTCTCAAATACATTGACACGCATTTGTATAATATTCATCATCAAGTCCTCCCCCAAGGGCGTTTCCAGGGGGGGCAGAGGGGGCCATGCCCCCCCCCCCCCCCCCCCCCGAAATCAGGATTTCATCTAAGAAAATAAGCTCATTTAATTTAATATGTGAAAAAAAAAAAAAAAATTGAGAGATCATGTCAAAAATGTTCCAAAATGGTTAGAATGGAGTTGAAATTCCCAAAAATATCCGGGGCTGTGCGCCCCGAACTTGCTTTGAATACATGTACCTGAAGTAGACAAATTTTTGGATACTTTGTAATTTAGAATTCCCCAAAATAGCTATACACTGCGATTCAAAATTGCACCTAAATGAATGACCTTGGTCCAACATTTTCTCGGGGGCTGCGCCCCCGAACCCTCTGTTTTACACTGTGCATTTTCAAAGTATTAGTAATGTCCGGCCCCCCCCCCCCCCCCCCCCCGAAATGTCACCCTGGATACGCCCTTGTCCTCCCCCCTCCCCCCAACCTTACTATTCTTTACCTTCTTCAAAATAATTCATTGAGCAAGACTCAGCACTAACCCTCTGGTGTTTCATTTACCGAGGATATTTCGTCTACTTATTTCCTCAGTCATGATGCAAAGTCTGGGAAGGTTCTTTTAATTGGCCACGACGCCTCCTTCCCACCATCATCCTTACCTGTTCACCATCTTCATCATCATCATCATCATCATCATCTTCATCATCATTTTCATCATCGTCGTCGTCGTTATCGTCATCGTCATTCGTCATCGTCATCATCATCATCATCATCATCATCATCATCATCATCATCATCATCCTATGCATCGTTATTGTAAGTAGTAGCAGAATACAAATCTTCCAAATAAAACCTCTTTGTAAGTACTGATAAGAGTTTATGTGGAAAGGTTTGACGTAATCATCTGGAATCTGGATGCGAAGCGATGGACGGAGCGGGAAGTGGAGTTGTGGATGCAGAGGAGGAACAGGAAGTGTCTGACATTGCAGAACTTTTCGATAACAGCAATGTAATCACAGAGGTAAGTTTCATTTAATCCGCTGTTCTTCCTATATTTTGATATTCATTGCATTACATTATTTTATTTCAAATTGCGTAATTAATTGGTGGTTTTATTCGGATTGCAAATTAAATAGTGAGAAATGATCTGGCTTTTGTGGTTGTAAAGCAGACTATTTTATTTCTGTTACTCAGAGGTAAAAGGGCGGAAATCCATCATTTTTAGGTGAGCTCAAAAACCAGTAATTCTGCCTTCATCCAATCATATATAAGAGTGGCATGAGTAATGCATTTTGTAAGAGGAGAATACCTTGAATATACCTAACTGTAGTTGTTACATCAGTCTAATTGCAATAGGATATAGGTGAATGTTAAGATTATATTTTGTTTTATATACAGAATAGCTTTATTGAGCAATGTTAAATTTTATTATATTTTTTAAATTCATATATTTCCCATAATTAATTTATTAGTTTTCGACATTCACTCCTCTGCAAAAACAAGCTGTACGTCACACGCCGTGTTCCCTGTGTTACGGGACGCATAGAACTGGCTCTGGCTAACATTATCTCGGCCCGACTCGGCGTGTGACGTCAAATTGTGTTTCATGGACAGCTACAATCATCTACAATATACCAAACTTTGTAAATTCGTTCCTTGAAAACTATTCATCACTCAACAAAATAATACCACATCTGTCTTCAACAACATCTCAACTTTCATAAAATATGTATTATTCTAAAATCTTAACTTCACTTCACTCCCTATTGATAGCTTGAGCATCACTCCAAAAGTTTGTAAAGTATTAATTCGAGAGAATGGACATCCGCCCTTCTACCTCTGAGATATAGATGTTGATGTATAACCCTACAACATATTCTGTACCCAGGTTCCCTATGTTCACTTTTTCTTATGATGGTGAAGATCTGTCAAGTCAATGTCCAGTGAAACCAGAGAAAATGTCCAGATTTCATCACATTCATCTTGATTTCTTTCAGACTGACCAAGTGCTTGAAGTCGACGAGATGACGACAGACAGTGACGTCACTGCATCCTCAGACAGGTTAATTACATTTATGTTATATACGTACTGAAAGTTGCAATTTTTACCATTCATATTTGATTCATATTGTAACACTTGGGGATGGTAGTTGATAGGACAAGCGGTCGATGGTTCCCATTGTTACAAATTGATTAGTTTAAATAGAATACTACTTTATTAAGATTTACCACGTGCTACAGAATATGTTATAAAACCTACATGATGGAATAGAGTGGAACTAACTCGAAGCCTGGGCTGAAACCGACTGCCTATTGCATGCTCTCGATGGTCGCATCAATAGGGATAGATGACACAGCTAATAACACGGTCTGATCGTGAGATCGGCTGAGCTAGCTTGCGCGTAAAGCCTTGCAGTGTAGATATTAGAGAAAACTGACATTGTAATTTTTTATTATATCAATTAATTAACAATTAATTATACCCCATCCAACTAAAGTCGGGTTGGGGGGTGGAGGTAGCTCCACCTTCTTCTAGGGCCTCCTGGGATGCCGAAGTCGGCCGGCCATTCCAACTTCTTCCCCGTCGTCTTCTTCCTCATCGTCTTCGCTCTCCTCTGATTCCTCCACCTGCCGCTCCACCAACTCATTCCATCTTTCTACATCTTCCCACCACTTCTCTCCTTCCACTCTCCTCCAATCTTCGCCTCTCTCCGCCACATCCTCTTCAATGCTGTCCATCCACTTGGTCCTCGGACGCCCAGCCTTCTTTTTCTTCACTTGTCTTCCCTTCTCAAATTCTCTTCTAGGAATTCTCTCCTCTCCCATTCTTTTCATGTGCCCGAACCATCTCAACCTCTCTCGACTTATCTTCAAACTTAACTTCTCCACTCCCAAGTCTTGTCTTATCTTCTTACTCCTGATTTTATCCAACTTGGTCACTCCCGCCACCCCTCTCAAAAACTTCATCTGTGATGCCTGGATTTCTGCTATTTCTCTTCTGCCCATTGGCCATGTTACCGCCCCATATGTCAGGATTGGAATATAGTACAGTTTGTATATCAGTAGTTTGCACCTCATTGGTATACCCTCCTTCCATAACAGCTTCCGAACACATTGGTAAAAGCTCTCCGCCGCTGCTCGTCTCTTCTTTATCTCGCGCTCCACCTTACCATCCCTTGTCACAACACTTCCTAAATATTTAAACTCCTCCCGTTCTTGCAGCATTGCTCCCTGGATTCCAATCTTGCACCTCGCCTTCTTTCCTCTGTCCATACACAATGTTTCACTCTTTTCTCTGCTAATATGTAGGCCATACTTTTCTGTCACACAATTCCATTTATCCACCTTCAACTGTATCTCATCTTCCGACTCGCTCCATATCATAATGTCATCTGCATATATAAATGTTTTTGAATCCCTTCCTTCCACTTCGTCATTCTCCACTTCCCGTACCATCTCATCCATTACAACACCAAACAGAGTCGGTGACAACACACTACCTTGCTTTAAGCCTTCATTTACTTGGAACCATTCTGTCCTCCCTACACTGCACTGCACACAACTCCAGCTGTTCTTATACGTACTCTTTATCTTCTTTATTAGTTCTCCACACACTTCTTTCCTCTTCAAACACTTCCACACCATCTCTCTAGGTAGCCTGTCGTAAGCTTTCTCGAGGTCCAAAAAAACCATCCTTGTAATGGATCCCTCTTCCCATCTGCTTTCCATCAGCTGCCGCAGTGCAAATACTAGGTCAATGGTCGACCGCCCCCGCCTAAAACCATACTGCTCCTCCCTTATCTTCTCCTCCAAGTATAGCATGAGCCTTCTCTCTAGTATCTTCTCGTATATTTTGGCTGCCTGCGATATGATTGTTATGCCTCTGTAGTTGCCAGCCAGTTTTCTATCCCCTTTCTTGAAGATTGGAGTAATTATACCTCTACCCCAATCTTCAGGTATTTTACATTCCATCCAAGCTGCATGGATTACTCTACGAAGCCATTCCGCCCCCTCATCGCCAGCTGCCTTTAACATCTCAACATTTATTTCGTCTATTCCAGTAGCCTTTCCATTTTTCATTCTCTTTATCACGTTCTTCACCTCGACTCTACTTGGTGCCTCTTTTACATAGCGGTCATTCACTCCTATTAGTTGAGCATCCACTTCCCTCACATCTGCGTCTGTATCCTCCCTCTCCTCGTCACCCTTCAACAGGTTTTTAAAGTAGTCCCTCCATATGTTCTTTAACTCCTCCGGCTTATTTGTCACTGTTCCATCTTCCAACTTCATCACCGACTGCACTTCATTGTCCCGTCGTCTCATCCCAACCATGTTGTACAACATTTTCTTACTACCATCATAATCTCTTTCCAGCTTGTCTGCAAGAACCTCCATCGTCTTTCTCTTCTCCTCTTCAACAATTGACTTCACCAGGATCTTAGCCGCTTTATAAGCTCTTACATTCTCCTCAGAGTTGTCGTGTAATTTCTTCATCCAGGCCAACTTCTTTTCCTCAACTACTGCTTTCACTCTCTTGTTCCACCAAGGTGTTTCTTTTTCTTTTCTCTTGCCTGAAGACCTTCCACATACCTCTTCCGCTACCGCCACCATTATTGACTTAAAACCATACCATTCCACCTCTACGTCTTGTATCTCCCCTATTGGAACTTGCTCTGTTATTCTTCTGCAAAAATCTTCCTTCACCGCTTCTTCTTGCAATTTCCATGTTTTTATTCGTTTCACTCCCGTGTTTCGATTTCCTTTTCCTCTCCTCTCTACCCTCATCTTTGTGACCAGCAGTCTATGATCACTAATTACTGTCCCAGATGAGACTGCTTCAACATCCAGCAGATATCTGTCCATGCTTCTGCTTACACACACATAATCTATTACTGATTCCAAAACTGTTCCATTTTGTCCTCGACCGACTCTTGTTATCATTTTGTCTTTCTTCTTCACAAACCAAGTATTTGCAATTTTTAAATTCAACGAACTGCACCACTCTATCATCTTCTTCCCTTCAACATTTGTCCTACCCCACCCATGCGGACCAAGCACTAGCTCACACCCCGTCCGGTCCATCCCTACCATGGCATTAAAATCACCAATATAATGTCGAATAACCGCTTGGTCAGTTCAGACTTCTAGTGGGAAAATGTACATAAAAATGTACTTGTTACAATATTAAGACGGTAAAAATGGTGACAGTATAGGTAAGCCGGCAATTTATGTACCTTCATATTATATTATGTTTTGTGGCCTATATGTTTGTGAGCGGTTTCCCACTCCAATTTAGTTTGGAATGGTGCCTTTATGTATGCTCTGAAATAAAAAAAAAAACTTATTATAATCCACAATTTTTCTAGAGTAATAACAGGCTATAACAGCTGTTAGTGGTAAAAATAAGTTGAACATAGAGAAAATTCTCAAAAATTGATCCGTGAGTGTAACATGATCTTTGCATTAAAGAGTTTCAATCCGTTCTCACAGATTTTCTACTTCATCTGTGTTTGGCTTGGAACTGAACCTAAAATTGATCAAAAGTGGCTTTTGTATATATTTTCAGAAATGATGAAGGGAGCCTATCCTATCTCAAGAATTTAACTTTCGCGACAATGAAGGGACAACAATACGAAGTCAAGATCGCCTCTCTTCTCTACTTGCGTGGATTGCAAGATGGCCGCACGAGACAAGATGGCTTCTACTTGTGGACCAATGCGGACGGCGCAGGCGCTCTGGATGACGTCATCTTCAAGTACATGCCACGTGGTCAGACCAAGTACAGGACATGCTTCATGCAGCTGAAGCATCGGGAGACGAGCGACATGAAACACAACGAAGTACTCGACTTCAAATACTACAAGTCGTATCTTGACGTAGAGAAGAAGTCGAAAGATCCGGGTGATTTCAGTAGACTTATGTTCAACAACGAACTTGAGGACTGCGAATTTGTCTTCTACACGAATGCGCCATTGGGAGCGACGGATGGTAAACTGAAGAAAGTCAGCCAAAACCAATCCGATATCATTGAAATGTTAGCTACTGGAAACAACCGAGACTCGATATTCACATTCAGCTACGAGTCTGTGAGAAGTCATTTTGATTGGATTTCTGACTTTCTGAACAAAGTGACAATATTCACGTGTCAAGCAACGGGAAAAGTATTGTGTGGACGCATTGACCGTGAGTTGGATAACGGCCTTACAGAATATACGGATATTGTCACATGTAAAGCTCTCGTCAATTGCCTGGCACTTTGGTGGAAGAGGAATAGCGAGGAGGCGTTGACGAGATCGAGCTGGGAGGACTTTAGGACATTGAAATCTGCCTCTAATGTGGAGCTAAAACCAGTCGAGAGGCACAGTGTTAGTGTCTGCACGCTTTTGTTTCTTCGCGGAACAAATCATGCGGAACACTTTTCGTTAAGGCGCGTTTTAGACAAATCTTTTGGGGAAGTCGTGTACAAATATAAACTCTTCGAAGAAAGCGAAGAACACATGTGTTTTATTCGATTTAGATCCAAAGAGTTAGCGAACGAACTTGACTTCATTGATGCAGACATGGAAAGTGCTTTCAGGAAGATCGTAGAACTTCATAAGGGTGAAGATTGCGAATTTGTGTTCTATTCGACGTCTGAGGCTAACGATGATATCGAGATGTTCAAAGACTATGATGTTCCTAACAGTAATGTGAAGTTGTTTGAATCAAATGGTGAAGGAGGAGAGGTGTTCAGGTTGAAGGGTTCGGACATCTTCGAGCGAGTTACGCAATTCTACTCGAAATTCCACGTGTTCTCGGATCAAGCTTCAGAAGAAGACCTCACCACTCTAATTGCAAAGGACATCAGGAAGTTGATAAGCTCTTCGCTAGTATCTACAGAGTACTTACGTGACAGTTTTGTAAAAAGGATGACCGATTGGTGGGAAACAAAACCAAGCGTTGATGCACTTTCGGTGAAGTCGCAATTATGGTGGGACATTGCTTTGAATTCTTCTTTGAAAGCCGTACTAAATTCTTTGAACGTTTCTTACATTGAGAATGAAACGAGCGATTTCTGGTTGAGGATGAAAGATGATAATAAGATTCATGTGACATCACAAGATGTGCAGTTGACGAAATTAAAGCTGCTGGAGACATTGGAGGTAAAATGTTCGAATCGTTACGTCTTTGTGGAGATCCAAGTACTGTTGACGCGACATGACGAGTTACAGACGGCGTTGAGCGGTAATTGGTGTGACGTTCTCGTCGTGGACTGTACGACTTTAAGCGACAAACCAGATGCTCTTTCACAGAGATTAAATGTCGTCAGTCGAGACAGAAAGAACGTAATTATTTCAAAGTTCGGACAGAAACTACCGCAATCGCTCTTAGAAGGATTTGTATTGGTAGAGGATTCTTTCAATTTTCGTACCTTGGACGAGAAATCTCAGTCGCATCTTTTCAAGAGAAATGTCGTGTTTCAAGGAACTTCAGAAGACCGTATTTCTGTCAAGGATGTTGTTCAAGACCAATTGAGCGCCATTCAAGAGTTTGGATCGAAATATCTTCGTCCCTACAGAGACGATCTCGTCGTTGGGCCGCCACTCGCCCCAGACATCCCGGAGTACATCTCGCGAAGAGTATCGAGTTATTCTCGAATTACTGTTGAAGCAGTCCTCATGAATCCTATGGACACATTCTTAATTAGCAACATTAATATCAACTATCTCAGAGAATTGATACAAATAGAAGAAAACCGAAGATTCACGAGTAATTATCCGAGCGATGAAGACGAAGACGATGATTGTATTGCCGAGATCATGGTTCTCGCATTCGGCGTGGAAGTGTTCAAACAAGAATGCAGCAACTGTCATGTATTTGTCATCGAGGAATCCGAAGCCGATGCATGCTTTCTCTTGTCGGAAACGGACGACAGGATGCATTGGCTACGGTTTGACATAGAAGACAATTCATTCCATTTGATGCGCTCTGTCAGAGGTCTTGGAAAACTTCGAACCTACATCGATGCGACAAGAGAAGATGAGTTTGAAAGTGAGTCGCTACTGACATCTGGGAACAAGGTTGTGTTGGTAACAGCTGAGCCCGGCATGGGGAAGTCCACCTTAATGTCACACATCGCTCAGAGACTGAGGGAAACCCAACCGTCTTTGTGGGTCGTCAGACTGAACCTCAATGAACATTCTCGTCTTCTAGAACAGTTCGGCGGCCAAGATTGCGACAGCGAGTACCAGTTTCTTTCGTCTGCCCTGACTCCCGATGGAGGACCATCGTTGGAGCGAGAGCTTCTGCGCATGCGGCTGCGACAATATGGGAAAGTCGTGGTAATACTCGACGGTTTCGATGAAATCGCGGGCTACTACAAAACGAAAGGGTTCGAAATATTGAAATTGATGTCGGAGAGTTTTCGTCAAGTCTGGGTGACGTCTCGCCTAAACATGAGACTGGAGCTGGAAGAATTGCTGAGCACCGTTTCGTATACTTTGAAGAAAATAACACAAGAAGAACAAAAAGAGTTGATACTTAAATTGTGGGGGAAATCTGGGATATCATTAAAGCACAGTGAAACTCTAATTTCAAGATTAGTTGTCCTTATCAACAAATCCTTTACTGATGCTGAGAACGATTTCATGGGAATTCCTTTGCAAACTGTGATGGTTGCTCAAGTCTACAAGAAATACTGCAGTAACGGTCAAGAACTACCCTCAAGAATCAATCTACTTCAACTCTACGAAGATTTCGTAGACTTCAAGTGGGACATCTTCGTAAAGAAGTCTGGAGTTAACGTCACTAACGCGTACGTCAAGTATATCTTTGAGAACGAGCGCAAGCTATTCGACAAGAACCACGCGATGGGCGCTCTGATGGCGCTCTGTGACGACAGAGATCTGGCAACGCTGCACGACAAGTGCCTCGGAGAGAAGGTGGCGAGGTACTTCCAGAAGATTCTCGAGTGTACGGGAGGAACAGGAATCGTGGACAGAATCGTCGATGGCAAGCCCATGTTCTTACACAGATCCTTCGCTGAATTCTTTGCCGCTGGTTGGCTGGCCAAGTACTTCAGGCTCAATAGGGACTTCACTCTCAGGAGAATATTTCAAAGTAAGCCCGAATCCCCATAAAAATCACTCCATGTAAAAATACCAGCCAAGTCTCTTCAACTTAAAAAAAATTGAATAAATCTAAAAATTCAGCACTGAAAAGTAGTGATATCAACAAATTGGCCAAGTCAAAACTTTTCAAAAAATACTTGGCGCATCGTGCATATAAATAGTAAAGAAGTAGGCCGGAAATCAAATATACTCATCTATACATAAAATATATCTATCCCTAGAAAAACGATGCGCCAAGTATTTTTGAAAAGTTTTGACTTAGCCAATTTTTTGATTCACTACTTTTCAGTGCTGAATTTTTAGATTTCTTAATTTTTTTTTAAATTGAAGAGCCTTGGCTGGTATTTTTACATGGAGTGTTTTTTATGGGGATATCACTCCTTTTTTTAGTTTATTCTTACAACTTGTGACATATTATATTGTTGCACCAAAGAATATTGCACCAAGGGAAGTCTCATGAAATTTTTTTCTAGTAAATTTCTATAAATAAACACAAATAATAATGACAAATACACTTATTACCTGTGAAATCTTAAATTTTCATTCATAAAAATCGAGTTCAAATATCATATGATTTTTGGCGGGAAAAACGGCCTTTAACAAGAATCAGAACTGTGATGTCATTTCCAAGTCTTGAACATTGCGTTGACATGGGGATTCCCTTGTTGCCATGGCAATATAGCAAACTGTGATGTCATTGCCAATTTTCCTGTTTTTAAATGAGAGGAGATCTATCAAACTTTGTAAATTAATTACAGGAGAACTATTCGTCCAACAACAAAAATAATACCACATCTGTGTTCAGCAACATCTCAACTTTCATAAAATAAATATTATTCTGAATTCTAATCTTCACGAGACAACCCTATTCCTTTAAAAAATACGCCTTTGTGATTTGGTTGCTAAGAAAAGTTGTGCTTGTTACTATGTATATGCTTTAAATAATATGCTATGAAGTATAGCGAAAGTTTTGTTCCAATCGGTCCAGCCGTTCTCGAGTTACGGCATCACTTCCGGTTTTCAAAATGGCGGCTGACTTTCTTGCCACCTAAAATTTGTATCTATATATTTTATGCAACATACTACGCCTTCTGAATAATGTAGTTATTGCTATAAGAAATGATTTCAGTCAGATTTGGCATTTTTATGACGTCATTTCCGGTTTTGGTAATAGTACATTTCTATTTCGACTATTGATATTTCATAAAGAAGACCGTCCAAATTATTTGGCGCTAGTTTCGTCCCGATAGGTCTATCCGTTTTTAAGATGTGACGTCACTTCCGGTTTCAAAATGGCGGCACAAAAAATTCGTAGGGCAAGGTATCATCAGACGCCAAAAGTGCATATGTGGTAAAAATTTCAGATCGATCGGTTAAGCCGTTTAGGCTGTGGCGCTGTCAACAGGGTTTCCTGATATCATCATTCATCATCATCATCCTCAGAATCAGAAAGTGATGTAATTTCACTGTTTTCACGGCCCTCTAGCTCGTAAATGGCATAACCTGTTGTTCCCAAATTTGGTATATGGGGTGGGGTGGTCATAGCTCGAAATTAAGATATTTCGCAACAATGTGAGATTTTTCAATTTTGAGATCCAGGCCGAAAATGCTATGTTGTTGCTTACTGTAAAAGTAGTTAGTCTGCTCCTCAGTTTATATCGGCATTTACGGTATGTTGAGTGACTGTGAGCGTATAGTACGACTTGGCTGGGTGGAGCGACCGCTCCACTAGATATATTTCTACATAATAGGTTTTGAAGCTAATATGTATTGTATCTTACGCCACGCAGTGCTGAACTTTTATTTCCTTTCAGTAGTTATTCATATTATTCGTATCATAATATTCTTCAAATTATCATCAAAATGTTCAGTTTTGATTTAAAATAATTTTCCAATTTGATGTGATTGATAAAGATGTCTACACAATACGAATAGAGCCATACAAATGTTGTAAATTACTTTATCTTCAACGACAGAATGATAGGGTAAAAGCCCGGTTATGGATACCGCGTCCGGTATTGAATAGTTGTGTAAAACTCATACATAAGTATTAAATTCGTCGAATGTTCTCACAACTTTCAGACTTTGTAATAAACATCGAACGTAACTATTACGTGTGCAGGTGACATCAACAGGGTAATTTAACTTGGCAGAATAATTGTTGCATCTAGATTCGCCTGGTGAATGGAAAATCTGCCATTTCTCAACTATTCTCGCAACTCAAATAACGACTCCCAACAAATTATGCGTAACTCTTGTAATTTCACACCTTTTTCGCTCATATTGCATGATATTGTACACAATTATATGTGCTTAATCAGAAAAGAAAATGTTTCGTACAATAGATCTTACGAATTACTATTGCTTAGAGAACTTCACTTCGCTAATTTTGCTACTTAATAACTATTAAACTCATTTGGTCAAATACATTTACTAAAATTTCGATTCTTCTTATGGCGTACTACAAACATTTGTAATGTTTGAAAAAGTATGATTAAAAAATATGCTTTTTGTATTTATTATGAATGTATTCGTATAAACTCCATAAAAAACGGGTTTTACTCTATATTTCTCAGTTGAACACTATTTTAAATAGAAAGCAAAAAATATTCTCTAATTCTGAAATAAGCAATGTTTTTGTAATCCTCTACCAGGCGATTTCCATGTCGTCCGCCACATCTTCGATCGCCTCCTGTCCCGCGGCCTGCCTCTCCACGAGTCCGTCATCGACCACCGCGTCGACGCCGACGCCGTCAACGTCCGCGACGCCGGGGGCAGGACGCCGTTGCACCTCGCCGTGTTGTGTTCCTCCGGCGTCGACCTTCAGCGTCGCCTCCTGGCGGCGGGCGTCGACTTGCGAGCGCGCGACGACGTGCTCGACATGGAGGCGGTCGATTACGCCGTCAGGCTGAGTTCGACGGCGTCGACAACATTGCTTGTGGCTGCCACTAATCCGTCGTTGTCCCAGGTCAGTGAGGACATCAGGGGCGGTGCCAGAAAAATATTGCTGGTGTGGTTCAAAGCAGTTCATTCATGTGCAGTTTGACTGAGGGTAATTGAGTATAGATCGGAACAGGTTGGCTGAGTGGAAACGCTCTGAACTTGTTTTCCGGAGGCCCGGGTTCGATTCCAGCGGCCGTCTTTCCTGACTGTTTTTTTTTCATGGTATTCCCTCAGTCGACTGGCAAATGCTAGGAAGGTACCCTACTAAAAGGCCACGACCGCCTCCTTCCCACCTTCCATCCTTACCAACTCTTCACCATCATCTCCAAATCATCATCATAATCATTCATATGTCGCCATTAGCCTCGCTGCAGAACAGTGCGACGCTAAACCCCAGACAAAAAAAGAGAAGGGAAGGTCATACCCCCCCCCCCCCCCCCTTGTAGCGCCAGCAATGATCTTCATCTACAGTGATTGAATTTGCTTTACTATACACTTATTTCTATTTCAGAGTCTTGCAGTACCAAGACACTTGGTGTAAGTACATACTTGTTTAAAGAAACGCAGCTTTGTATGGAGCCGCACGCTAAAATACGCTGAAATCATCCGTTTATTTACAGATCTGGTTATTTCAACAAACCGACTGCGGTACAATCAGAAACATTGACCGACTTCAAGACACGGCTCTGCGGTCTTCTCTACTTGCGCTGTCTCAACCAAGGTCGAACCTTCTATCTGGGCTCTAACGTGGATGGCGCTGGCTCCTTCGGCGACATCGTCATCAAGTACAAGACAAACGACTCCTGGCTAACATCATTCATACAAGTGTTTGAGAAATCAACCAAGAAAATCAAACTGATTGAGCCTTTCATCATACACCATGCTAATATTAAGCAGTCATTTCGCTCAACAAACGAAAATCTTTGGTCAAAGAATGTTGAGATGGTGGCTTTCATCAATGCAAGATATATTCCGGAAATGTTTAGAAAGGGTTCGCCTCCATTTCAACTTGTGAAGCACGACTTCATCCTGGCCAGTGATTCCGAGCAAACGTTTCGAGTGACCGAGGAACTCTTACAACAAGCAAAGAATGAAAATGAGAGGATTCCTCAGGACTTTCTAAAAGAGTTTGTCGCTAAGAAGTGTGAGGTAATTGAACGTAAATATTATTACGTACTGGATTTTACAGTCAAATTACTGATTTTGTAGAGTAGGAATGAAGTTATCGAAAGGCTTCGTCATGACATCCACCCATTCTTTGTGAACAAAATGTAAAATGTAAAAATGTAAAATGTAAAAAAATGCAGTGAGTTGTAGAATCACTTACTTAAGGGGAATGTACACTGAATTTTAGACTCATCTAATATAAGTGGCACTACCTTCAAACTTTAGAATCAAATAACAACTTACTCAAAAAAAAAAAAAAAACTTTTTTTGAAAAATTTTATGGATTTTATTTAGTTTTTTGCTTAAAAACATACATTCACCAAATTTGCTACTTCTTTTTTGGTATTTTAAAATACAAAAAATTAATTTTTTATTTTAGTTACCAGAGGCACACTGCATAAAACAACGTGGAATTTTTCAAATAAATTTACTTATTTTATCAGTTTAAAATGTTTGAATACATTTAAAAAAAATAATAGCACTAAATATGTCAAATTAATAGGTAAAAGTAGTAAAATCAGAAATGTACATATTCAAAAAATTTTAACTCCTAAAATAAGTAAATTTATTAGAAAAACTCCACATTGTTTTATTCAGTGTGCCTCTGGTAACTAAAAAAAAATTGTAATTTTTTGTATTTTGAAATTCAAAAAAGGAGTAGCAAATTTGGTGGATGTATGTTTTTATGCATAAAAACCAAATAAAATCCATAAAATTTTTCCAATTTTTTTATTTTTATTTTTTATTTTTTGATTTTTTGAGTAAGTTGTTATTTGATTCTAAAATCTGAAGGTTGTGCCACTTATATTAGCTGAGATACAAAATTCAGTGTACATTCCCCTTAATGAGAAAAATGTCCTCCCGCCCCTTTAAGTGCCGTATTTTGGCCAATATCATGATTAATATGTATAGTCACGTGGTATCGCTCAAATCGCTTTAATTGTCATGTCCAGGTGTCCGTGTCCGTGTTGAACGAGTCGCTAATGGACGAACTGCGCAAGTGCGATGGAGTTGACGCCGACAACTTGGCTGAAGCGTACTCGAGCTTTGACGTCCTCTTCAGGCAATGGTGGATGACGTCAGACGAACTGCTGACTGGAGACTCCACGCTGTTGGCGAAGTCGATCCCGATGAAGCATCAGGCGAGTAGAATCTCTCAGCCGTAAAGAAATACAAGAGAATATCGTGTCCAGAGATTTTATTATTGAGAAGAATATGTGATTAATTATTTACTATTGTTAGAGAGGTAGGAACCAAATACTCAACTGAGTGTCATAGTGAATATTGACATGTATTTATCCTTCGAGTATTTTGTGATTTACTGCTATTCGCTTTTTTATTTTATTTGTATCATTTGTACTCATGGATGCCCACAGGGAGGGGAAAGGGCGCTTGTCTCCCCCCTTCCCCCCCCCCCCCCCCGTCCAATGTAGGAAAACATAACATGTCTGTGGTGTTTTACGTATAGTTTCATTTTGTAAACAAAGAAACAGAACACAAAAGAAAATAATTTCAAAAAGTAAAAAATGCCCCACCTCCCCCGCAAAATGTAAAATTAATAAAAGACACCTCATAACGTCTTAAATTTTATTTCAACCGGGGAAAATTGTTTTCGTTGCCTTGCCCCCCCCCCCCCTCCCCCTCCCCGTCAGATATCCTGCAGACGCTCATGTTCGTATTTTATTTGCTTCAATTCTATCCATTTTTATTCGAAGAATTAAACATAACAGACATTAATCAATGTTGTAGGTTTGCTCTGACTCTGGAATGTCGAAAGAAAACACTGAATGCAGAAGGTAAGTTCCCCATTCGGTTATGATGACGTCATGAGGTCAAGTGCCACGAGCTTTTACTGATACGATGTCAATATACATTCATTTCAGAACAATCGAGGGCGGATCTCTCAAGTACACAAAGTTAAAGAGCTTCCTGGCAGTGGTTTCAAGTCAAAGCTACGAGCTGAACCTCCTCGCCATCATCTACTTGAAGAGTTTGAAGCGTACAACTGAATTTGTCCTGTCATCAAACTCTCTTCCAAATAAACTATTTGGCGTGATACTGAAATACAAACTAGGACCCAGTGAAGATGAACGAAAAGTTTTCGTTCATCTTTCTCACAAACTAAATGCAAGCACAACGGTGTATTCAGAAGATCTTCTTCGCAGGGGTCATTTCTACATCCGTCGGTATTTCAAAGAATATGTTTCCATGTTTCAAGGCGTCGTTAGTAAATTGGTTGACAAATCGCAGTGGTGCAGTTATTGTTGCTACACGAATGCTCACGCAAGTGACGAACTGTTGAAGAGGACTGTTGTTGTGAAGCCGGGACTTGTTGAGAACATCTTGAGTACTGGGAAAGCACGGGAGATGGCGACAGTGAAGATCACCGAGGGGAGGTTTCCGGAGATCTACAAGGATTTGATGGCTGTTGGTTATTCAACAATTCCGAAGGAGAAACTGAGACCAGTGGTAGATGCGTTTCTTGAACAGTTCACAATGATGTTTGGTAAGAATACGCTTAATTATGTAATCATTATATAACATTAGAAACATTTAAACAAGAGCTTTCATTTGTATTGATTCTAACACATATAATTCAAATATATTATTAGGTTGCTGGGATGATGTTTACAAATAAACTGCAAATTTAAAGAAATAAATTGTTTCCGGTGTGGTACTCTGGCATATTAAAACTATATTTACAAATTAAATTAAAAATATGATTGTACTTTGCACAGTCTTTACTGACTTGAGAGCTCTTGTGCTACTTTTACTCATTTTACATCAGAATAAAATCGATCCTGGAAGGTACATACAAATTAAAAATTGTTGTTATTTATTGAAATAATGTAAATTCTCTTGCAAACAATTTAACTGTGTAACTCCTTAGTCAGTAGGTAAAGCATCCTCCCCAAATCATATTTTCTTTAACCTCAAATTTGTATAATAGCAGATAACAGTAGGTCAGGTCAAGTAAGGTTGTTTATTGTACTTAATAATAATCCATAACAATCAATAATTATTTTCAAGAAATGCAATTTATCTACAAGCTAATATTGGGAATGGGAATCAAACTTTGGGGCCTTAATAAGTCTTGTCATTAGTGGAGAAAGCTTAGATAATAGCTAATTTCAAGTTATTCGAGCGCAGTAGTTTGAGTAATACATGTGATGTTTCTCAGGTCAAGCTGGTGTTGCAGATGTGGAGACCAAACTAGACCACATCATCTCCACCACGCTTTCAACATCAGCCGCTGAAACCGCATGTGTCAGAGACAACTTGTTGCGTGAAGTACGCATCTGTCAGGAAGAAGGACGCTGCATCTCGTTCGAATAATTTGAGAGATAAATATTTTTTCATAAGTGAGTGTAACTTTGATATGATCGATGTCCACATGATCAGTCTAATTGTATAATAGTAGCACTTTTTTATTTTTCCTTCGTGCCTTGTTCAAAAGGCCCCGGTTATTCAACAAAACCGCTCAAAATAATAAAATTTCCTATACGTGAGACCATACCCGTCACTCAATTGATATCAATTAATCTTAAGTGTGCTGTTCAAGGATGAACTTATGATTGCTATTTGGCACATTTTTTAAATTAAATTTTATACGGTACCCAGGGAGACAAGAAAATAGCTATTTTTTCTCCAAAACTTAACAAATTATTACTAAGTATCTAAGCAAAAAATTACGAATGAACCAAGTGATAACCCTAAGTGTGGCTTTTGTCTAATCATTCAAAATTTCAAATCATTTCCTCAGCCCATTTCGTCTCCAATAGTATCCACCATCATAACCCTCATATTTTCTCATGTATTTATTTAGCACAATTATCCAACAATGGAGTTAGGCGTGTCATATTTGATCGTATTCACTCTAAACTGCAACAATATGACGAGGAAAGTCGTCACAGCTCCAGCCATTCCACATAGTAGTTTATAATCCAAATCAAAGAATCCAAAAGCAGTAAAACTCAATTTCATATTTTGAATCTGTTTCATAAACTTCTTCAATTCATTACATGGCTTGTCCGCCATTTTATCGTCTATCAACATTTTTTGAATCAAAATGTCTGCCTTTGTGTACTCTTGTACCGTGCTAGTAACAACTCTGGTGAGCATTACTGGAATCAAAGCGAAGACTGACACCCATAACATTTTCTGCGCGGCGACGATGTAAGTAATGAACACAATTGTTGTGTCCTCACTCTTGCTGGCCAGGAAAACACACGCTAGATACAGATTCATTAGTATTGTAAAGAACACGCCGATGAAGCTTAACAAAATTGGTTTTCCATTGGTTTCATTTATAATAGCAGCAAGTTTGAACAATTGGTAATGATTTTTACGAAGAAATATTATGAATGTAGACAAATCTTCGTGATAACATAGTTTTTCATCAGATTCCACTTGAAGAATTTCAAAGTGCTCAGAAGTGTGCTTCAATTTAGCGCCAATATTCATAATATCTACGTTTAAAATTGCGAACCTTTGCTTGAGAAGTAGCACCATATTGGCGTATTGGAGATTTGATAGAAAAACTGGCACATATATTACACTCATAACACTCAAAAGTAATGTAGATTTAAAATTCAGTGCTATTGATCTCATTGCGAATTCTGTGCCGAATGAGATACCAAAGACACAAAGAAACACGAATATTATCTGAATAATGTACCGCTTGTTATTCTTGTACATTTCCTTTGGATTTCTGACGATACCCTCATCGATACTGATTAGTTTCTCTAAAACGTCGATTATTTTCTTACGGTCTTTAAGTAAATATACAACAAACATAATACACGAAGCATAAGAGAAAAATACGTATAAAGTACCAGTTATGACTGCACTGTGAACTCGGTCTATTTCTGAAGGGAAAAATACATGTTTCAGTATTGGTGTGACAATGCCAAGTAGAACGATGATGCAGCAGACGAAGATAGAGTAGATGGCTGAGAGAAGTGTTGGTTGCAGTCTTGTTGTAGACGGGCTCTGATTGGTTGATCGAGTGATGACGTAGTTGTATGGAGCTAGACCGAAGATTCTGTTCACCAAGTAGAAGGGTCGAAGTGATGAGTAGAAATCTCCAGACAGTGTCGTATCCATCGTTGATTCCTGAGGTTAAAATGTTATGATTTTATCAGTGATATTGATTGTTGTTAAAGTATTGTTCGATATGTCGAAACAATATGAAAATTACGCGATCAAAACGAGATTTTAATTTTGTTGTCACAATTTTAATTTCTTTGTCACACATGTTTATTGAGCGAGCGTAGCGAGCGTCACCACGGTACTCTTATAGCACTTTCTCTGTGTGTGTGTTTTTTTTTGTGTTCACAGCCCAGGTCAAACCGCTCAAGCAATCGATCTGAAATTTTGTACACATACTAACGTGCTCTATGCGGTCCCTGGTATCGTTTTTGAACGGGCTCCCGTGATTGGTTCAAATTTAAAAAAAATATCTTTCGATTGGTTGCTTCGATCAATTTGAAATTTAGCAAAAACATTGCAACCAACATTGTACCCAATCATAAAAAGTTTCAGCCAAATCCTCTTATTGGTTCAAATTTAAAACCATTTTTCATGTGATTTTTGACATTTAAACTAGAACAGATTGACCGATCAACTTAAAACTTCGCGTGGCCATTGGTTCTAACATTTTAGGTATTTTTGCCAATTTTTAGTCTAATCTGTCGTTATTTTCAAAAGTTTTGTCATTTTAAGGCCATTTTATTCCATAATCTTGAAAAATGTATACTAAATTGTCATACCTGCCTTCTTTAAGCTTCTGTTCCAAGGCAAGGCCTGTAGAGCAGCCAAGCTATCCACAATGTACAGTAAAATGAAAGCATTTTTAAACTAGCGCATAAAATCGGATGCAGTACGAAGGCCAAATTCTTCTTCTGATTGGTCGACAGTTAAAATGTTCACATTAAGTTCAAATTTTGCATGGTGATCAAGACGAACTTAATATTAAATTTTACATATTGTAAGCCCAATCAGTCAAGTATTAATTGTAATTTTACGAGTTTAGTATGGGTTGTCACAAGAGATTTCTGGAGAAGGTATGTAGGTTAGACTTCACGACACAAGGATCTGTTATTCATCCAGAGTATTATGGAGATTGAAAAATTGCAGAGAAAATCGTCATGTGCCGTGTCGTGCATCGTTACTATAGGGATGTTGCATGTTCTGTGCTCGCTCATCAACGCGTTACACTGAGTGTTTTCCTAGTTATACATTATTGTAAGCGTTTATACCTGGTTCATTGCTCTTCCGACAAACTTCTTACCAGGTGGCCAATTCTTGAGATTCAAGTTTTGAAACTGTGAACGTTTTCACTGTTTTAAACGTTAAAAAGTTGAAGACTTAGCAATAGCTTAGTCAAATGTTTCAAGTTTTATACAATGCAAACGAAAACGGTTTCAAAACGTGAATTCGAGAATTGGCCTCTCATTTGACGATTCCTTTACCAAATGTACACATGGTACGTATTCAAGCAATGTTATGAAAGTGAAGCTTTTTTTTTTTTTATTTAACTATCACACAATACAATTATACAATAAAAAGTAAACTGTAGCCCCACAAAGTTAAAAAATGGCTTGACTGCGGGGCAGATACATAAATTATAATAATAACACAGAAAAATTGTACGAACTCTTCAAATACAAAATAAATACCTATAAATATACATAACCATACTCACAAAAAAAAACTTTTTAAACATACAAATCAAAATTTGTACAAATCATCACTTTACTGACAAGACTGCGTCACTTAATATCCAGTTAAATCTCTTGACCTACACTGAAAAGCTATTTGTTAATTACATTAAAATATGAAATATGATTTTTGCTGATAACCTCAGATAGACATTTTAATTTATTTCTGAAGCATTTGGCATCACGGCTATACCACATTATCCGATAGCTTCTGTGTCAGATATGTTTCAATCAAACCTGTATTTAAAACATGGGTAAAGATCATTGCTTACCTTTAAAAAGAAATGCTGCGTCAGTCTTGTGGCAACAAGCTAGACACACAAGAGTTTTGTCTAAATAACAACGTTTATATTAATTTACACTAGTGGAACTCAACCTTTTTGAATTGCGGGCCAATAAAACGAATTTGCTTTTTTAAAAAGAAGTACAATCCAAAGCCCCTGAGTTTTAGCCTCGCAGGGCGTTTTTTGGGGGGATTTAACCATTTAAAAGTGATTCTGGGGCTCTAAAATGCACGAACTGAAGCAAACAACCCTCCAATTGTGCCCCGCAGGGCGCTTTTTATTAATATCCAAGCAATTTATAAGTGATTCGATAATGCTTAACTTAATTGTGTATGGAAAATAGAGGGGTCAGTATATATATCGGTGGAGGGATGGGATATTCCTCCCCCCCCCCCCAGTTGCTGGCTCATTCAGTGTCTTAATTGTTTATTAGGAAACGAATCGTACAATGTTTCACACGCCAAAATACTGCACTCTTTTACGATTTTCGGAATTGGAAAATTGCTATATCTTCCTTGCAACAAAATTGAAGTTGAATTTAAGAAGCTTTCGTATCGTATTTTCAGCCTGATGCGTGGATCCTAACATGATAACTCGCAATATTTATCTCAAATTGAAACGAGAAATTATTGTTTTTATAATATCATTATTTTCACAGTCAACACATTTTGTGAACAAGTAGGTATATGAAACATCAACTGGGGACCACAGAAATTAGTCCCGCGGGCCGCAGGTTGAGTACCACTGGTTTAAACTATACTAACCTGTGATCTAAATAGAATCCAAATAATGAACGCATTCACGAGAACTTTCACGAGATGAACAGGATGAATACTGTAAATTATCGCACATCTTTCAGTCTGACGAGAGTGTTTTTACTTGGTGTCAGAAGTGGGAGGGGCGTTTGAAGCATTAGTGATAATATGATCAGTTGTCAATATTGACTTTGTTTATGTTTCGCCGATCAATTATATAGATTGCTATTAAAGAGCTATCAAATTTATACTCAAAGAACCACCGCAATGATAACAAATCCATGAAGAGTGTTTGCACTTGGAACTATGATGTTGAAACAAAAAGTGCGTATCACTAGTTGCAAATTATAAATATATCTGATCAAAACTTGTGTCCTTCTTCTTTGTGACATCGCCACATATCTAACTCAGATCAATCTGATGTTTTGCATGAACATTCATACAGTAATCGACTTTATACTATTACAGCATCATGCTCAAAAGAATTTCCAGATTTATCGACGCAAGTGCCCAGAGTCTACTAGATTCCGTCCATAAGATTATTAGCTCACGGTCTTGTGGTGTTGAGGACTGACGTCCGCAAATATCTACTTGCGGACGCAACTTCTTTTGAGCATGAGGCTGATAAGGTGGTCCCAGGGCTCCAGTCTGGTGCTTAGAATTCGCCGTAATTCATGCAAATCTCTGATAAAATAATGCCTCAAACAACAGCATAAAACCATCTTATCTTACCGTATGCTCCAATTATATGTTCTTAATTGAAGTTCCAATTAAAATATCCCAAAATAATTCAAATTTGTAGTGCAACATTGTCAGATTTATGGTAAATTTCTCTCATTATACACATTTTCTTTCTTATTTGGCCGGTGACCATATATTTTCAAATGTCAGTCTTATTTTAAAAATTAATAACTTTAATTTTAGATTATTTTCAATATTTTGTCATTCTTCTTGCGGTTTAGGAGCAATTTAAGACCAATATTACTGGACGATTTCAAGTCTGCCTGTGTTATATCATAGAGATGTATGTAGAGATGTATCTAGTGGAGCGGTCGCTCCACCCAGCCAAGTCGTACTATACACCCACAGTCACTCAACATACCGTAAATGCCTAATAAACTGAGGAGCAGACCAAACACTTTTACTGTAAGCAACAACATGGCATTTTCGGCCTACTGGATCTCAAAATTGGTAAATCTCACATTGTTGCGAAATATCTTAATTTCGAGCTATGGCCCACCCCACTACATATACCAAATTTGGGAACAATAGGTTATGCCATTTGCGCGCTAGAGGACCGAGAAAACAGTGAAATTACACCACTTTCTGATTCTGAAGATGATGATGATTCTGATGATATCACGAAACGTCGCTATCACCGCCACAGCCTAAACGGCTGAACCGATCGACCTGAAATTTTTACCACATGTGCACTTTTGGCGTCTGAGGTGCCTTTTTATAAAACCAACCGGAAGCCGCCATTTTGAAACCGGAAGTGACGTCATAACTCAAAAACGTCTGGACCGATTAGAACGAAATTAGCGCCATTCGATTTAGATGGTCATCTATATGAAGTATCAATAAAAAAAATATTATTTTCTTATTTTCTAAACCGGAAGTGACGTCATAAATACGCAATATTTAACTTATTTCAACAAATTATACTTAAAATACGTACATAATTAACTTACATTGTAACATAGACAATACAATTTATATATTCAAGGTAGCAGTGTTCTCGGCCGCCATTCCTGAAACCGGAAGTGACGTCATATATCTAAAACGCCTGTACCGATTGCAACTGAACTAGCTCCTGCGTATTCATTCTGCTATTTATTTGAAAAATCAATTGTGAAAAATGAATAAATAAATTAATGGTACCGGAAATGGCGGCAGGAACCACTAAATGAAACCGGAAGTGACGTCATATATTACAAACGGCATGACCGATTTTACGGAAATATAGGGATTAGGAATTCAGATGGTCGTTCATGAAGGTATCAACTAGATAAAACTAGATTGTTTTCTTATTACCTATACCGGAATTCGGCCGCTATTTCAAAACCGGAAGTGACGTCATGTATCGAAAACGGCTGGATCGATTATAACGAAACTTAAGCTATTCTTCTTGGATAATCATTTTCATCTTATACCAAACGCAACTTTTCATAGTAACCAAATCGGTTGAGGCGTATTTTTTTAAAGAAATTAGTCCCTGCTCGGACATGTGCTACAAGCTGTATGAATAAACTAACAAAAGAAGTGATATCCCAGAAAAAACACTCCGTGTAAAAATACCAGCCAAGTCTCTTTAACTATAAAAAAAATAGACGAAATCTAAAAATTCAGCACTGAAAAGGAGTGATATCAAAAAAGGAGCCAAGTCAACGAATTTTCCAATTTTAATCGTACCATTGAAATAAAAATATCAACCCCCGAGAAATACTTAAAAAAAGGACTTGGCGCATCGTTTTTTTAAAGACATTTTTCTATTCTTAAGCTTATGCCACTCACATACTACGTAGTTCAGAAATGCCTAGAAAAATTGGGACAAAACTTTCAAATTAAATATTGAACATTCTGTAAAATATTTTAAATTTAAATATAAGTACGCAAAGAAACATAGCATTGTCTTACAAGCAATAAATACAGAACAGTTGTGTTTGTGATTGGTAGGTACCTATAGTTTTGTGGGTACATTAACATACCTACTACAGCATTATACTTTGAACCTTCTCGCCGTGTAATTAATTGCTATTAATTAACATTTTATACCAAAAAAATTCATAAATTACATAACGTATTACTTTAGATAAAAATCTAGTCAGTAATTATTTGAGCAGCATGGCTCAGTGCACTAGTCACTTATACAAATCTCATTGACGGCCTTCTTGTAATGAGCGCTTTCGCTATTTCCCTCAGTCACGATATTGAGAAGTATGATTGATTAATATGACCCTAGAAATAGTGGCAATAACGAATAGACTAGGCCGCTTCCGTTTATTCGTTATTCGTTTATCCGTTTATTTCCTCTGAATATTGACAAAATACCAAAACTGCCAGTAGGTAAGAGTACTAGTTATATTAAAACGTAGTATGATTCGTCGATAATGAATGTGATATACTCAGGAAAATATACTTGTAGAGTTCTTCCTATACTTTTAGGATAGAAAAGTGTCTTTAAAAAAACGATGCGCCAAGTCCTTTTTTTAAGTATTTCTCGGGGGTTGATATTTTTATTTCAATGGTACGATTAAAATTTGGAAAATTCGTTGACTTGGCTCCTTTTTTGATATCACTCCTTTTCAGTGCTGAATTTTTAGATTTCGTCTATTTTTTTTTATAGTTAAAGAGACTTGGCTGGTATTTTTACACGGAGTGTTTTTTCTGGGATAGAGATGTATCATAGAGGCGTATACATCTCTATGGTTATATTATGGGGGAAAAGTTATTTTCAATCAAGAATATCTAATTATATCATATCGTAAGAGGCAAATATTTTTTGCTAGTTGAATGTTATATGGTTTCACTAATCTTTGGTATGAATTACAACAAATTCTCATTCCTATGACGTAACCCTGGAACCCCCTAAATGAAAATAATCTCCTCGTAGAAAAAATTAAATAATTCTCATTTAGGTAAAAATGTGTTACGTCCAAGAAATGAAGATATTATATACATATTGGGGTACTTACGATAAAGTCAACCGTTGCCAATTGCCCAGCTGCAGAACAGTGCGACGTTAACCACTACTTAAGAAAATGCACAGATCTTGCACTCCAGATGTCAGGACTCGATTCCTTGAACAAATGCGTTCTCGCGGCTTGCCTTGAGGAACATGCTGGGAAGGTTCCGTACTAAAAATAGGCCACAACCGCATCCTTCCCACGATCTATCCTACAATATTCAACTAATTGATAATAATTATCTATGCGGCTCCATTTGTCTAGTTCAAGGTCAGTGTGTTATTAAAACACAATATTATTACCAAAATGTTTTAATACAATTAAAACCGTCATTGGACTTTCCATATTTTTTATTATTCTCAATATTCAGCTGTTGTTTTTGTTCTTTTAACCTAGAGTTCTGTTACAATTTGCAGTTAAACAATTTACATCTTGAAGAAAACTAGAAGTCACTCTAAACTGTAGCATAATTACAAGAAAAGTAGTCACAGCTCCAGCCATTCCACATAATAATTTATAATCAATATCAAAGAATCCAAAATGCGGTAAACCTTAATTTCATATTTAAAATCTGTTTTAAGAACTTCTTTAACTCATCGCGAGGATTGTCTGCCATTTTGTCTTCAAATAACAGGATATGTTGAATCAAAATGGCTGACTTTGTGTACTCTCGTATCGTGCTAGTAGCGGCACTGGTGAGCATGATTGGAATTAAACTGAATAAGAAAGCCCACATTGTTTTCATGTAAGGTATGTAGAAGAAAGTAGTAGTTACATTTGGCTGGTTCTCGCCATTCGTGAGGACAGCAATAAAAGCAACATAGAGATTAATAATAATGCTTAGAGACACTCCAATGAAGCTAAGAAGTAATGGCATACTGTTAATGCCATTTACAGTTGAAACAAGTTTGAATAAATGAAAATGGATTTGTCTCATATTAATTATCGTTGTACAAGAATCGAATTCATCATCAACAAATTCCTTTTCAGGTTTATCATTTATGAACGGAAAATTAGATTCACGAATGATTTTAGCGCTAAGGTTTGAAATCTGATCGTTCACAATCTTGAACCGTCGTTTTAGGAGAAGTATGAAGTTTAAAAACTGTACGTTTGACATGAAAAGTGACAGATATATTAGAGAACTGACAGCTAATAAAAATGATGATTTCAACATCAATGTAAAATACCTTAACAAAAATTCAAAGGAAAATGCAAAGAAAATGATCAGAAATACGACGATCATCTGACGAATGACAAATAATTTCATGTTTTTGTACACAAGTTTGGTGTTTTTGACGAGCAGTTCATCGATACTCATAACCATCTCCAAAACTAGTACAATTCTCTTACGTTCTTTTAGTAAACAAACGACAAACATGATACATGATGTATAAGTAGACAATATAGCCAACATGCCAGTGATCAACATGGTATCCGTTCTTTTTATTTGTGAAGGAAATGCCAAATGCTTGAGAATTGGAGAAGAAACACCGAGAAGAATGATGACACAGCAGACGAAGATTGAGTAGATTGCTGAGAGAAGTGTTGGTTGCAGTCTTGTTGTAGACGTTCTCTGATTGGTTGGTCGAGTTATGACGTAGTTGTATGGAGCTAAACCGAAGATTTTGATCACCAAGTAGAAGGGTCGAAGTGATGAGTAGAAATCTCCAGATAATGCTGATGACTCCTCCATGCTGGCAGATTAGTGAAATAATTAGCAGTGTGACAAGGTTTTGGAAGAGGCATTAGTTAATATTGCTAGTTTTGACATAGTACTAATACAAATTGTGTGGATTTGATATTATGAAGCCAGCTAAGGTCGGTCAGCTAATTTGCATACACACACGCACACACATACTAATGTCATTAAAACGGTCACACGTATAGTTTCTTAATAGGTAATCCTGTGATTGGTTGAAAATTGAAATTGGAACCGTTTTACAGATTTACTTCAAATTTTGCATGGTCCAGTTGGACCAACACTTAAGTATTTTCATTTTACAATTTTCAGACAATACTGTGAATAACAAGGTATATTCAAGAGTTACCTATTGAGGTTACACGGAAAATTTATTTTTTATTTGTATTACTTACCTACGTCAAATAAATTCAAGGTAATTCAATTTCATAATAATCCAAACTATGTAGCTTGCAACCTACATACCAATATATTGGTATATTCAGTTAACTTCCAGAGTTATTGTCATAACACATTCAAATTCAAAAAGATAATTACTATAGCTCCGGGAAAATATAACAGTAAACTGTTCTCCTACCTTGAAAAAGTGTCACTTTATTCTCCTAATTTGATCAATGCATTAAATATATATATATATATCAGTTTTGGCAATCTGATGATGACAGTTGCAATACTGTCGAAACGTTATTGCACTATTAAATATCGCTTGGCATAATACCGAAAATGAGTTTTCTTATATATATATATATATATAATACTTACTTATAGATCTCTTGTTCATCTCCACTAGCAAGCTCCACATTCAAATAATACTAATTGGCGACATATGTGGGACCTGAAGCACCTGATGATCAGTGATAACACTGATTCAAGTAGAACGTCAAGTCAATGCGATATCAAGTAGAAGGCTGGCACCGACAACAATATCCATTTAGAGAGCATCTATAACATTACATTGAAGAGAGTCGCCAATGGAACGTGTCGCCGCCATCAGTGATCCAGATAGGTGACGTAATATACCGGGCGGCGCAAAAAAAATCACCCTGATTGTGAGTTGACTTTATCAAAACTATTATAGATAGGATTCGGAAATTTGTACACGTATTAGAAAACATACCAAAATTTAATGTGTGCAAGTTTCAAAACATTACTATTGTAGGATAGAGGTTACAGCTGTTCAAATTCGGTTGTCAAAAAATTGATTATACGGAGCTCAAATAGCGAGCGTTCAAAAAACTTCCAATGGCCGGGACGCTGTTGCTTCAAAACTACGTACGATATCAAGTTGAAAATTTCAAATTATATTGAAAATAGATTCAGATCGATTGTGTAAAAATTTCAATCAATATCAATATATGGAACGAAAGTTATTGAATCTTGAAGTTGAGCTTGAAAACAGAATAGTGGAAAGAATTTACTTTTAAAACGTGTTAAATAAATGTTTAGAAATAATTTACATATTCTGATTTTACGCTCAACTTCAAGATTCCATAAATTTCGTTCCATATATTGATATTGATTGAATTTTTTTCACAATCGATCTTAATCTATTATCAATACAATTTGAAATTTTCAGCTTGATATCGTACGTAGTTTTGAGTGGTATAGTGAGACCTTGACTAAACACCGCCTCCTTAACCCGTTGAGCCTTGACTGCGCAGCACTCACAACGCCACTAGTGAAGATAAGTCGAACTACGTGGGGGCTACAGAGTAGTTAGTAATGGTGTCTTGATTGTTGTTTGTATGTGCATATTTCGTAATCATATTGTTTATTATTGTTTGTTATTGATATTGTTTAAAGTGATATTAAGAATATATTAGTATGTAAAATAAAACAACTTTTGTTAATATTATTGACTTCAGATCTAAAACAGACAAATTAAAGGGAGCATGTAAAGAAATTTCCAAATTTTAAATTTATTTCTAATTTTTTTAAACTACCTAGTTTGAAGTCATTTTACTCGGAAGTTTATTTCGGTTTTCTTTTCACTTATTCCGAAAATTTATTTGATTATATAACTTCATTAATTGATAAAAATATTAATGTTAATTTATAATTTTTATGACTGGAAGTTAAATAAGTTTTTTCTCTTTGTATTCCTTTATTTACAAACATTATTATTTATTATTAACTCTGTATTTGACAATGTGAATAAAACATTTTATAAAAAAAACTACTCGGAAGTTGGAACCATACTTTTTTGTACTTAGGATCACTTAACTTCTGAAATTTTAAGATACATTCATTAATTTTTCTCTACCTAGTACAATACTCCTAAGAAGACACTGTTCAATTGGTTCTAGGACAAAATTTAAAAATTCAATATGGTTTTAAAAATCTGTGTTACAATGGACCAATGGTGATGGGAGGAGTCAATGTAACATAATAGTTCACTTTACTCACACTAGAGCAGCACTGTCCACATAGTGGGAGAGGTAGCCAATCAAACTTGTGGGTGAAGGACAGTTGAATTTCTTTGCTATTTGATTACAATTGATTACTGTGCTGTCACAGCCTTCTTGACGGTCACGGCCCTCATCCTTCTGTCATCTGTTTTATTCGTGACGTCACATAGCAAGATAATGACTAGTGGTCCATTGTAATTATGTAAAAAAAAAAAATTATTTTGTTAAAACATTTATTAAACCGATAATTAACCCTCATGAAAAATCCCTCCTAACCATTTGAAGATTAAAGTCTATTCTATCAATTCATAGAATTCACCAATCAAGAATTGCAGTACCTAAAATTGACTGTCAATATAATTGAATCCTACACTTTGTATAATCTTCAATTTAGGAAAAGTGCTATCTCTTTTCCATTCGAGAGATAATATATTTCTAGAGATTATAATGCAAAATACGAAATAATACTAATACTAAAGTTAAAAGTATAAAGAATAATAATAATTGGTTGCTGTCCTGACTGTCGATTTATCTGGGTGATAGTTTGAGATATTGCAAAACTGACTGTAGAACAAGAAAACATTTGCAATAGTTTTACAGGACCACTTATACTCGGATGACGTTATCTGAAAAAAAAATCAACATTAATTTAAAGTAATGGACCACTAGTCATTATCTTGCTATGTGACGTCACGAATAAAACAGATGACAGAAGGATGTGGGCCGTGACCGTCAAGAAGGCTGTGACAGCACAGTAATCAATTGTAATCAAATAGCAAAGAAATTCAACTGTCTTTCACCCACAAGTTTGATTGGCTACCTCTCCCACTATATGGACAGTGCTGCTCTAGTGTGAGTAAAGTGAACTATTATGTTACATTGACTCCTCCCATCACCATTGGTCCATTGTTGTGCGACATAAATTTCGACTCCCGGATGTCTCTGATATGGGTGTTAGAAGGGGTCTATAGAATCTACATAAAAAAATCAATTACTTCATGAATAAAATGTCAAAATAACAGCAAAAACTCGGTCATAGCTTCCATTGAACTTCAAATAGAATTTCCAGAAATGGAGCCCATTTATGTAGATTTTCTCAAATTTATAGAAATCGTCGATAAAACAGTCAAACTGTGTGCGCCTACTGGATCATACTTGAAATCGAACCAAGGTAAAATAGTTTTAAGTTTCAAGTGTGCAGTGATCTCAATTTCAACACCATTGTTTTTGCTCATGTCAAAATTTCATCCGGCAGGTTCACTTTAAACCAGTAAAATCTTTTCGTCACCACAACATCTTCAAACATGGCATACCGTCCGATCGACTCCAAGAGGGAAGAATTCCGCAAGTACCTGGAGAGAGCTGGAGTAATGGATGCGTTGACCAAAGTTCTCGTCGCTCTCTACGAGGAGGCGGACAAGCCGGAGGATGCATTGGATTACGTCCGCAAGAACCTCGGCGAGAACCCCGACGTGGTGGAACTGGAGGCTCTGCGTGCGCAGACAGAAGCGAACCTGGCTCGCATTCAACAACTGGAGGCCGACAACATCTCGCTAAAGGAGAGGTTGTCCAAGTACGAGCCCGACGAGGAACAGGCGGAGGGAGAGGGCCAGGCGTTAGAGGCTTGACGAACTTGATTGTGAACTAACGTCTTGAAATTCAACTTGATTAGCATATGTTTCGCTTTTATTCCGTTAATAAAATGGATCATTAACATCTATTTATGGTTTGAATATACTTGCTCTCTAGTTTACCCTCTTATTAACACTGCTTCCAACCTATTTCTTGTGAAAAGCGTCTTGTTTTGATGTTTTCATACTGATGTTTTGCTTTGACATTTTAAAGTTCTAAATTGTAAAGCAGCCTGTATAGGTAGAAGTTGTCAGTGGTAGAAGTACCCAAAGTAGAGCCATGATGGGTTTAAAAAGTGTGTAGAATATACACAATTTCAATTTTAAATCAAGAAAAATAATGGCGCAGGGAGTTCCTCAATAGAAATGGACTCTGATTAGAAAAAGGCTCCATTGTTTGTATTCTTTTCCCATTCTCTCGTGGTCAATTTATTATGAGAAAAGTCAGCACCAATATAAATTTGCCAATTGTTTATTGAATAGGTACCTACCTTATTTGATTTAATATGGGAAATATTTATTAACTATGAAAATAAATAAAAAATAATTAAAATAATCATGAAAATACATGAACATGAAAATAATACAAACAAAAAGGCTCCATTTCTAAGTCATGTAAACCCAATTGTTTAGATTTGTTTAGATTTTGTAGACTTTTAACAATCTACATTTTGTTAAAACTCATTATTTCAGAAAATGGAATTATTTTTGTGGAATATCATTCCCTTCTCTTTGGTAGGTACCTCTGACAGAATAACAACATTTTTAAGATGGTATTTTGACGCTTGTTTTAGGCACTTTTTTTGGATACGATTGGAGAGAAAATGGGTTGACGAAATGATTCGAAATTTTAATCATGATTAGATAAAAGACAAACTTAGGGTTATCACTTGTACATGTTTAATTGTTTGCTTTCTTATTTAGTATAATAATTAGTTGATTTATGTGGAAAATTAACTGTTTTCTTTTCTAGCTGGGTGCCGTGAGTATGAAATTAAATTTTTAACATGTTCCAAGTGATAGCCCTAAGTTTGTTTTTTATCTAATCATGATTAAAATTGGAGATCAATTCGTTAACGGGTTTGGGCTCCAATCGTATCGGAAATTTCATAGTTTTGAGCGGTTTTGTTGAAACCGGCAATTACAATTTTTCTCTCTCAATTTGCTAAAAAGGCCGAGCGCTTGCGCCACCTAAAATTAAATATGTTATTTTCTAAACATGTAGAACGTTGTTGGTTTCAGAGTTAGGTATTAAATATTTACTTATCAAATTGGCAACAGGAACGCTGCAAATATGACAAATTACGTTTTCTATAATATACTGATCAAACATGCATTACTATTGGAATGTTTGTTGTTGTTGAATTATTGGAATGCAAAGAATTGCAAAGAATTGACTTGTAAAGCACATGGCCATGCTCCACAATGATGATACAGCATTTAGAAGAATGCAGGTGATAAAATACTGTCATGTTTTCACAAATACGGAGGCTAATGTTTTGACATTTTAGTCACGTAATAGATTATTGTTGAAGACTCGAAGAACTTGTGATGTATGATTACTTGTTCAATTGCTCGGTGAAGACAACAAGCAGTAGTCGACAGAATTGGTGAGTGCATTGAAATATTCTTTACCCATTTCTGTGTCTTTGGAATTTTATTTTGTTAGTAGCAAAGAATCGTCTCCATTTTTTCGATTTTAGCTCCGAGATCTCTTCTCCCTCTTACTGGAGCGGTAACAATTACATAATTTCTCAGATCAGCTGAAATTTTGCAAGTAAATACCAAAGCATTACAGATAGCTTTTGAACACATTTTCTAAATTGTTAAAAATTATAAAGGAAATCTTATATGTTATAAAGGAAAATTATTCGATCAATTTGAAGATTTTGCAATAACATTAAAGACCACAATTTCATGATTAGATATTTAAAACTTTTCATCCTTATCCTCTCATTGGTTGAAAAATCAAAACTTTTCAATCAAAATGCAATTTTGCCAGGCCATCAAGATAAAAAAAATTAAATTTTATATTGTTAGGGCCAGTTTACAAGCTGAAAGCAGTGCAGATATTACAATAAGTTACCAGATACCCTTACCAAGGACACCGTATTTTCAAATTTCAACTTAGGCTCTTACTGTACATTCATTTTACTCAACTGACGATTTTTAATACATAAACTCTAGGAACACATGTGGCTACATGTAGCCCTTGTAAAAATTAGTATGTAATTACCAATTATCTGACAAGATTTACACATTCTATATTTATATTAAATGTATTAGTTGTAATGAAAAGGCTTATAAAATAAATTTAAAAAAAATATATACAGTTGATTATGACTTGATTTTATGGGCAATAATAACCATTGGCATTTCTTGAAGGGTTTAGTAAGCATGATGTTATATTACTAAGAGCAGCCCATAAAACATTCATTTTATTTTATAACATTTTACATTATTAATCCTCTGATTGGTTAAAATTAAAAAAAAAATATATATATATATTAATATTTTGATTGGCTGCAAATTAACAGTGATGTGATGAAGTTCAAATATTCGTATATGATGAATGCCAACATCATCCAAAATCCCTGTATAATTTGTGCTTAATTTATTTGTGCATAGTTTAACATTACTACAAGAAGCTTAAAATTGTTAAAGAGATTACAAATCTTGACTATCATTATACGTAAGCTTCTTCAACCATAGAGTTTATCAAACATATTCACAAAAATCTTAGATAATATAATCATGGATATAATGATGTTGTCATAGTTTTATAGAAGGGTTTTGTATATAATTTAGTATTATAAGATGACAATTTCCTTGATTAATTTCCTTGTTTAAAATAAATCGGAAATTGTGAGATTTCATTGAAAAAAAAAGTTTGATATTTTGTTCTACCGAATGATCTTACGGATGCATTGTCTTCCTTCCAGGTAACCATGGTGACCAGTGGCATTGTGTTAATCGTGACCGTGGCTCTCTGCGTGGTTCGTCCGATAGCTCCTCTCAGTGCTATACGTAAGTTCTCAGTAGATACTTGAAGAAAGCTCTCATGACCTTAGCTTCTCTTTCAAAGTATCCATCAGTAAAGCGGAGTATAAACGAGAAATCAATTTTACAGTGAAACCAAGACCCCGATCTTGTTAGAAATCAACAGGGAGAAGAAGTGGAGAGTATAATCAATGTTTTGTACAGATATAATCTCATCTGTTAACCTCGGTCTATCTACACAAATAGGGGGTTGGGCTAATCGTGTGATGTATGAGAACTTCATACAGTTTTTATTTGATTAGGCATATACTCAATCCCTCGAAGAATAAAACGCTTCTCGTGTCTATAGTTTCTGAGATAAATTAATTTGCCTTCCCCGATGTTATCTTATCTCGGCCAAGAAAATCGCGTAGTTTTTAGGAAATAAATTGATTTATATCGATATATTTGAACAAACATAACTTATTTTATGGTAGACGTGCATAATATAAGAAAAAAATTAAAACAAGCCAACATGTGAAGAGTAAATGAAAAAAAATAAAAATCCGTAAATTTAAACTGGAACCGACTTCAAATTTTGTATGGTCATCGGGATCAACATTTTAAGTGTTTTTGTAAATTTTGAGACTAATCGGTAGTTCGGAAGTTATTGACATTTTACAAACATGTTATGCGTGTTTGAAAATATTTATCAAATTTCTTGAATGATGTCAGATATTTTTCCAAGGTTCATAGAGCAGAAACTTGCAAACGCA
Source organism: Leuctra nigra (assembly GCA_934045905.1). Lineage (NCBI taxonomy): Eukaryota > Metazoa > Arthropoda > Insecta > Plecoptera > Leuctridae > Leuctra > Leuctra nigra. The sequence continues at coordinate 9,800,634 of OW203770.1, forward strand.
TGACAATTCGCATGCAATACGAAGGCTCGCTAATCAACGCGTTATACAAAGCGTTTTCCCAGTAATTACACTTGGCCAAACAAAACTTGAACGTTCAATAAATCTGATAGGCCCCTGCAATGTAAGATCGCACCATCAAAAGTCAGTCTAAGCGATCTCATTGTCTCACTCTAATAGGTGACCTCACATTTCAATGATAATAACAAGCTTTGATTGGTTATGGGACATGACCAGCAGTCATTCAAATTTGGTCAACGTTCAAGTTTTGTTTGGCCGAGTGTACCTATAGTTGAAGTGTTGAAAAAGTATTACATATCTAATGATTTTTTCAATATTCACAGAAATCGAAAATAAGAAAGAGATAAGCGGAAACGGTCTTCATATAATCGGGAACGACAATGTTGTCACCGGCGACAATAACTCTCTTACTGGCAACAACAATACAGGCATCGGTAACAACATAGCATTTCAAGGAAACGACGCCAGAGCTATCGGGGACAATTCCAACATCGCCGGTAACTTCGGTGACGTCAACGGCACAATCGGCACACGTATAAACGGCAACTTCGCAAAAGCAATCATCAACAAGGCTTTTGTCAACGGCAACAGTGCGTTTATTAAAGGAAATTCGGCTACATCCAATGGTAACAATGCTATAATTGTCGGGGATGATGCTAAAGTGGAAGGTTACAAACCTGTTGTAACTGGGAACAACGCGTACATATGCAGTAATATTGGTAATCATATTGTCGTACAAGGGAATGATATATGGATCGAGACAAAGAACAATGCGAATGGGGAGGTGTTGAATCAAGTTGAAGTGCAAGGAAAGAACGCCACTGTCTCGAGTCAATGTGGACAGATGTATGATGATAATGTGGATCTTTACGACGTCACAATAACAGGCGAGATGTTGATTGTGGAAGTGAATGGCCAGCTTGTGCAAGGGGAGAATGAAACCATTGATAACAATATCATTTCAATTAGCAAAGATTGATTAGTGATACATGTTTAATTTATTTAGTCAATTGGTACATAGTCATCTATACACATGGTCATAATGCATATTGTTGCAATAGACTAGTTAGTATTTAAATCTTGATAGATTGGTGTAATATTCTATCTATTCTATCGTATCTTTTCTGTTGTAAGCTATCAATTAGAGAGGAAAGTAAAAATAAATACATATTAACTAAATTTTAGTTTGTTGATATTTGAGTTGTATACAGATCCCAACTTCCTCTTCCAATGCTATCAAGTAGGTACACTGGTCACAACTAAAAATTATCACTCCATAAATCTGATTGACTGAAAAATTTTAGATTGCCCCATCAGATGTCAGTCCAAACGATCTCCTTGTATCACTCTAGTAGGTGACCTCTCATTTCAATGATAACAACAAGCATGAATTATTATGGAACATGATTATGGAACTCAAATGTGTTCACAAATATTTTTTTTATTTGGCCAAGTGCACATGAACGGTTGAAAAAGCGTTGCAAGTTCAAAGAAATTACCCGCAAGCAACTCTCCCTCAGAACCACCAGAAATTTACCACCAGAACAAGATTGTATAGTATAGGTAAGTAAAATGATAAATGATAAAATATATGTACTAATTAACTATCTATTTCTAATGATAACAGTATCCTAATAATAAAATGTATTTTGTATTTCCGCCCATTTTGTATTTATATCGTATCTAGTGGAGCGGTCGCTCCACCCAGCCAAGTCGTACTGTACACTCACAGTCACTCAACATACCGTAAAAGCTTATATAAACTGAGGAGCAGACCAACCACTTTTACTGTAAGCAACAACATGGCATTTTCGGCCTACTGGATCACAAAATTGAAAAATCTCACATTGTTGCGAAATATCTCAATTTCGAGCTATGACCCACCCCACTCCATAAACTAAATTTGGGAACAATAGGTTATGCCATTTGCGTGCTAGAGGGCCGTGAAAACAGTGAAATTACACCCCTTTTAAAACCTATCTGATGATGATAATGATGATATCAGGAAACACCGCTATCACCGCCACAGCCTAAACGGCTTAGCCGATCGATCTGAAATTTTTACCACATGTGCACTTTTGGCGTCTGAGGTGCCTTTTTATAAATCCAACCGGTAGTCGCCATTTTGCAACCGGAAGTGACGTCATATCTCGAAAACGGCTGGACCGATCGGAATGAAACTAGTGCCAAAAGATTCAGACGGTCATCTATGTGGAATATCAATAGTCAAAATATACATTTATTATTACCGAAACCGGAAATGACGTAATAAAAATTAAGAATATAAGAATTGAATCGCCTCTTACTATATAACTATGCAGAAGGCTTATAATGATATAACATTTATAGAAATAAATTCTAGGTAGCCGTTATTTCAGCCGCCATTTTGAAAACCGGAAGTGATGCCATATCTCGAAAACGGCTGGACCTATTGGAACGATGCTTTCGCAATTCTTCATGGAATATCATTTTAAGCTTGTATTTAGCACCAAACACAATTTTTCGTAGTAACCAATTCAGAAATGGCGTATTTTTTTAAAGGAATTAGTCATTGTTGCTCCGATATGTGTTACAAGTTGTGTAAATAAACTAAAAAAAAGAGTGATATCCCCATAAAAAACACTCCGTGTAAAAATACCAGCCAAGTCTCTTCAACTATAAAAAAATAGAAGAAATCTAAAAATTCAGCACTGAAACGTAGTGATATCAAAAAATGGGCCAAGTCAAAACTTCATTTTTAAAACCAAAATATACTTGGCGCATCGTTTTTCATATTATATAATTTAGGCACATTTAATTTCTGGCATATACTTCTATACTATTTATATACACGATGCGCCAAGTATATTTTGGTTTTAAAAATGAAGTTTTGACTTGGCCCATTTTTTGATATCACTACGTTTCAGTGCTGAATTTTTAGATTTCTTCTATTTTTTTATAGTTGAAGAGACTTGGCTGGTATTTTTACACGGAGTGTTTTTTATGGGGTTTTGTATTACTGTACATTTTTTAAGGACTTCAATTGCGATATTATCCGAGGGAATAGTTACAATTGGTGCCGTTACAGTTTACATCTTGAACGAAACTTGTTGTTACTCTAAACTGCAACATAATTACAAGAAAGGTCGCCAAAGACCCTGCAATTCCACATAGTAATTTATAATCAAGTTCGAAGAACCCAAAAGCAGTGAAACTTAATTTCATGTTCATAATCTGATTCAAAAACTTTATTAGTTCATCACAAGTTTTGTGCTCCATTTTGTCGTCGTCTAGCAATATCTCCTGAATCAAAATGGCGGTCTTTGTATATTCCTCTGTGGTTTTACTAGCGACGAAAGTGAGAATAATTGGGATTAAATAATATACAAAAGCCCATATGAATTTTAGTAAAGGAACGAAATAGAGGACTTTGATGTCATCGAATCCCTGACCATTGTTGTAGATGTAGACAAAAGCTACGTATAAATTGATTAAAATACATAAAAACAAGCCAATGTAACTTAATAAAACTGGCAAACTATTGATTTCATTCACTGTTCTAGCAAGATTAAACAATTCATAGTGTGTTTTTCTTAGGTTCCGTATGCGAGTAGAAATATCAGCGTCATCCTCAATGATTAGTTCTTTTTCAACGTCTACATTTTTCTTTTCAACTTCCCATTTTCGGAAACAACTGCTCATTTGGACACCAATTGTAATAATTTTATCGTTGACAATTTGAAGTCTTTGTTGAAGAAGTAGCACCATGTTAACGAATTGCAAGTTAGACATTACAAAAGACAATAAAATCAAGCTACTCACCGTTAACAGCAGAGATGATTTGAAGCCAATAGTAAGGAATCTCAATAAAAATTCGGTCAGGAATATAAAAAAGAAAATACCTGGGAACAAAATTAAAATCTGCCTATAAATAATCCTTTTTGTATTTTGATATAGACTTTTAGCATCATTCACAAGCACCTCATCAATTCTTATTATTTTCTCAAGAATTTGTAAAATACGCTTTCGATCTTTCAACAATCGAGTCACAAAGAGGGCACAAGAAGAAAATGTCGCTAACAAAGCGATGAAACCTGTGATCTTGACTGTATCGGCTATCTTGTACTGTGGAGGGAATGATAGATGTTTAAGTACTGGCGACAACAGACCAAGTAGAATGATGACGCAGCAGACGAAGATGGAGTAGATGGCTGAGAGAAGTGTTGGTTGCAGTCTTGTTGTAGTCGGACTCAGATTGGTTGATCGAGTTATGACGTAGTTGTATGGAGCAAGACCGAAGATTTTGATCACCAAGTAGAAGGGTCGAAGTGATGAGTAGAAATCCACAGACAATCCAGATGACTCCTCCATGCTGGCAGAGAAAATCAGTTAAACAAGGACAAATTTTGTACACAGATCGTTCGCTTGAAACCGGAATAATATAATGATGAATGCATCCAAAGGAATTGGAATATTTTATTTTGCCGTTCAAAGATAAACTTAAGTAAATTCAGTTAAAATTAAGTGAATAAAGTTTATTCATGCATAAATATTAGTACATTACAAACACATTATAGACAAACTAGAGGGACCCGCTTACAAATTGTAAGTTGTGTGATTCGCATTTATGATTAATTTATCACCATTTACCAAAGTTTGGGAATTGTTAAAAAGCGTCCTTTCTGACGGTTTTGTTCGTGGTATTACCTCAGTGAACAGGCAAATGCTGGAAGGTATTCCCACAAATAAGTGATACGCGATGGAGCCACTTCTGGCAAGATGGCTACTATCAGGTACACATATTAATTTGTTTGTTTTTACATTTCGTGTTTCCATAAAGCAGTGAAAAAACTAAAAACAAATGAAATTGATATTTAGCTATAAATTTACTTTCTTGGCCATAACAAACAACTATATCAACTATTTGTATTTATATTTATGCAAATGCGCCCTTGATAGCCGCCATTTACCATTTACCTAGTACCACAAAATCCACCAGAGGTCAGTTGTGTTCTTTATTTTCTCGAATACCCAACTAATAGGCCACGACCGCCTCCTTCCCTGCTTCCATCTTTATCTACTATTCACCATCATCTAAGTTGTGTGATTCGAATTTATGATTAATTTATCACCAACTACGTACCAAAGTTTGCGAATTGCTAAAAAGCGTCCTTCCTGACGGTTTTGTTCGTGGTATTACCTCTGTCGACAGGCAAATGCTGGGAAGGTATACCCAACTAATGGGCCACGACCGCCTCCTTCCCACCTTCCATCTTTACCTCCTATTCACCATCATCTCCCACATCATAATAGGTTAGCTGCAGAACAGTGCGACGTTATACACTACTAAAACAAATAGGTACCTACATGGAAATTACAAATCTACTACAGATTAAAATTTCTAAACGAATCCAAGTTACAATCTGAAATTATAAATGAGTGAATGGACCAATGGTGATGGGAGGAGTCAATGTAGTTATCTTTACTCACACTAGAGCAGAACTGTCCAGTGTGGGAGAGGTAGCCAATTAAACGTGTGAGTGAAAGACAGTTGAATTTCAAGGTGGATCAATTTGCTTTCCATTAGCATTAGCTAATTAGCTATCACAGCCTTCTTGACGGTCACGACCCACATCCTTCTGTCATCTGTTTTATTCGTGATGTCACATAGCAAGATAATGACTAGTGGTCCATTATACAGAAACAAATAAAAATAGCGGCCTTATGAGAACATAAGAAATTAAAAATTAAAAATTGGGTAAAAAGATTTTAAAAAAGTTTCTAAGAAAACATGGAATACTCTTTCAAATTTAGATAAAACCAGAGCAGCTCTCTCATTGACTGAAATCTGTCACGTGATCTTACTTGCCTCCTGATGAAATAAAAGTCTGCATCTCTGCACAATTCACATCAACATCAGGAATTCACATCAGGTTACATGGCAGATCAGCAGGGAGCCGCTGAGCTTCTCAGTCGATTCTCACATTGCTGAATGTCGCCTTTTTGTACTTAAAGATGCAAATAAAGATAATTGAAATTGAAATTGAAACATCAACGATCGATCGCTTTAGTACAATTTTGATTTCCAAAACGTAACTGTCAATATACTAATGAGAAGTTGCGACGTTAGGTATGTATACACGGGCTTAAAAGTTCACCTATGCCCCCCCTAACCCCTCACCATTTTGCAACCCCAAAAATATCATCTATTTACATTATATTGCTTTACCCGTAGTTCTACTAAGTCAAGGTCCCAAGAGTTAATTCCAATTTTCGTTCAATGTAAAAAAATCACGGCCTATACTGCGCAAATTTGAAAGTTTCAAAACTTGTCTGTTCTTCCATGGGCTACACGTCTTGGCAAGTTGGCTACACTCTTGCTTCTCATGTAATTTCTCTCAAAATACTGTCAAAGGTTAGTGAAACGGAGTTAATTCATCGATCTGGTTTGTAGAATGTGATTTCGTATATTAGTTGAAAGAATTATTGTTATAACTTACTTGAAAGTTGATATAAAGATTCGTGCTGACATTTTGAAGTTTTGAAATGACAGTTCGATTATTTTCCATTGTCGGACATACAGGACACCCGGACATACGCGATATGCGCATGCGTGAATAGTGTACATTATGTAAGAGGATTGAGATTGGTATTTGGCACTCTTAATTTTGTGTTTGCAACCAATTTGAGAAATCTGTTAAGTAAGTGTAAATTTAGTTGAACCTGAGAAATCGTACAATAAAGATATTAAAATGTTTCCCAGTTCTGGGCACAGACCCGCATGGGACTAGCAGGCCCTCCTCAAAGTCTCCTAATGTAACCATGTAGACGCATTTGATTATGCAAATGTTTATCCCGTTATTACTTCAGACTGTAAGAGCTCTACTGTTTTGCATATTTTGTTGTGTCCACTCCCTAAGTGTTGGTCCCTTCCCCTCCCCCCACGAAAATCTTTAATATTCACTACCACATTCCATACTTAAATACTCTTCAACATAATCATAATAAATAAACATAAAGGATCAGATCTCACCTTGCTTCCTCACTCCTCCCTTCCCCTGTGAACGTCGAATGAAGTCCCGCCAACAGGTGTCAGGTGGACATCCGCCTACTTGCTCTCCCGGTCATGCAATACCACAGTGTTGCCACATAGTCGCGTCCATATGCGATATTACTTGGTGGCAGAGTGCTGGGTATCGATGATTGTCAATATTGATACAAGGCCATTTGTCAACACTGTTACAGCAATCTGCTAATGAAACGTGGGATCACGCTATGATTGAATTGAAAAGCTTAGAGATAAAGATAATGAGAATTATACCATAATGACATTAACAACATAATTGCATTATCTTCTTCAACAATAGGGTAATGACACTACACCAGAAATAGAATCTTGTTGTGATCTCTTGATATTACGTAGGTACTTTAAATCATTAAGCACACTTGGCCAAAGTAAAAACCGTGTTTAAAGAAACGGATTGGCTAATAATGATTTTATGGCATTATCGGATGAAGTCTATGCTAAATCGTCATCGAACTCTAGTAGCTGAGCTCTGATTTCGTTAATAAAATCCTGGTCAAAAACCTGACCAACCTGAACCTGATCCGTTTCCTTCAAATACCGTGTTAATTAAGCCATGTGTATAATGTTTATGAATTATTGTTTTGTTAATTTTAATTGACAGAACTCATAAATCTAAGAAGTGAAACAAACGAGTGTGTGATTGTGTGATTAATAGATATATTTACAACTATGGATATCCGTATATTTTATTATTTCTTGTTAGGTTTGACACTAATAGACAATAATAATATTAACATTCAATACAGTTTTCAATATATTTATAGACAGATTCCACACCGAATCATTATTAATTTCCTATTTATTTAAAATCTGCTTAATTATGAACTAATCTAGATGACTATTTATAACAGGAGAGAGGGAAAATATTTTCTACATAAATGATTTCTTTAACACTGCACGAATTAGTGGAGATTCAAGAATTAAAATTTACCAATTTTATATATTCTGGTAGAATAAACAATTTTACCTGGAATCAATAAATCACTGACAAAGCTTTTGTAATTGCAATTGGAATGCACTCGTTTGAGGTTCTAAATACGTGATGGATCATTTAAAGATTAGTTGTGATTTTGCCTTGTTAAATTGCCACAAGATTCACCTAGACAGTTAAATGTACCTCGAGAAGGAACTAAACTGGATGTTACTCTAAACTGTAACATGATCACAAGGAAAGTGGTCACAGCCCCTGCCATGCCACAAAGTAATTTATAATCCATATCGAAAAACCCAAAAGCAGTGAAACTCAATTTCATGTTTAAAATCTGTTTTAAAAACTTTTTCAGTTCATCGCGTGGCTTCGGCGCCATTTTGTTCTCGTCCAACAACATCTCTTGAATCAAAATGGCCGTCTTTGTGTACTCTTGTGTGGTTCTAGTGGCGACACCAGTGAGTAATATTGGAACCATGTCATATGCAAAAGCCCATGTGAATTTCATTAGGGGAAGAAAATAGCTGACTTTTATGTCTTCGAAACCTTCTCCTTTGTTGAATATGTAAACAAATCCGACGAAAAGGTTCAGAAGAATTGAAAAGAAGACGGCAACGAAGCTAAACAGAAGTGGAACATTATTGATGTCATTTACAGTTGAAGCAAGTTGAAATAATTCGTAATGAATTTTTCTTAAATTACTAATTAACTCTGTCGTATCAACATTTACATCATTCATCATCAACTCTTTATCAGAATCAACGTTCTTTTCTAGAGTACCTTTCATTTTAGCGCCAATTTTCAAAATCTCTAGATTGACCATTTCAAATCTTTGCTTCAATAGTCCTACCATATTGACAAATTGCAGATTTGATACAAAAAATGAAACGAAAATCAAAGAGCAGACCATTAGAAACAAAGACGAATTGAGACCGGTTGTGAGGATTCTCATCACAAATTCTATCAGAAACGCAATACAAATAATACCAATAAATGCGAAAAGCATCTGATGATACACGTATCGCTTTGTGTCCCTGTAAAGAACTCTTACGTTCTTGACAAGTACTTCGTCAATACTTATAATCTTCTCCAAGACATTGATAATAGTAATCCTATTTTTCAGCAAATAAACCACAAAAAGTATACAGCAAGCGTTCATACTGAAAGAAGCTAAAACCTTATTGATTCGAACGGTGTCTGCAACAGTGTACTTTGGCGGGAAAGTATAGTGCTTCAATATTGGTGAGAAAAAGCCCAGGAAAATAATAAATATGCAGACGAAGATGGAGTAGATGGCTGAGAGAAGTGTTGGTTGGAGTCTTGCTGTAGACGGGCTCTGATTGGTTGATCGAGTGATGACGTAGTTGTATGGAGCTAGACCGAAGATTCTGATCACCAAGTAGAAGGGCCGAAGTGATGCGTAGAAATCCACAGACAATGCTGATGACTCCTCCATGCTGGCAGATTGCTTGGATTTGAAATATATTCAATAAGTTCCAAGAGAATAATGTCAGTCGGTTCAGACCAAGTGAACACATTATTATCACTTGTGTTGGAAATTTCACGAAATTTTGCAATTTGGAATTCGATGTTTGTTTTAAATAATTAACCAATTTTCATGAAAACTTTCAACTGGCCTTGGCAAAATTTTTATATCCTAACACTAATCTGGCATATGCTGAAATAGGGGTTTCTGTCCGTTACCCGCACGAAATATAAATAAATACATTGATTTGCATTGGTAACTTTTTAAAATTTTCTGTTCTGCTCAGAAATGGTATTTTTATTCCTTTTTTTACCAAATAAACTAAATATGACTGAGAGCAATTATTTTAAGTACTAATTTCTCTGTTCTGTTAATTAAATGCCATTTGGGCTAAAATTAAGTACGCTGTTAGCATTTCTAATCAATGTATATTAAGTAAAATGTCAATGAATTCCTTAAAAATACCTAAAAAAATAAGGATGTACTATGATTTTAAAAATAAACTTACAGTCTGATTTAGAGCTAAAAGGTTGTCAATTAATAGAATCAGTAAATAAAATAAAACTTTAAAAATAATGGATAAACATTTCAAATTTGTTCGTATTTATCTCAAATTATTTGTTGCGGACAAAGGTCCCTTATTAAATAATTGATTCAATAAGCTAATGTTATAATGTTATGTAATGTAGCCAAACGTAGAACTTACTTGGAGCTTGCCCGTGACTTATAAACCCACCGAAGTCCCACGAAACGTTTTCTGCACGGACTCGGCAAGTTCTGACTCTCGAGCGACATTACATTTGGTGTCAGATGTGGACACTTGACGCTGAGTATCGGAGATAGCACCCACATGTTGACGCTGTCACGTGATCACTTCAGTCAACAATGCGGACAGCTTTCTTCTAATGAGAAGTCGGTTGTTCATCGATCTTGAGCAGGAACTGGAACCCATATGGAGAGTTCCGGTTCCGGTACAGGTTCCAAGTTTCTAAATATATCGGTTACGATTCAGGATCCGATTCCTGGGAAAATAAAATAACGGGGATTCCGATTCCGGTTCCGGTTTTATTTTGGTTCCGTAAGGGTTCCATAAGGGTTCCATAATATGTTTATTCATGTGGTACCACTGGAATACTCTTAAATATAGTGTCCCGAATTGTATCATATTCCATAGTCACCCTACCATGACCACGATCTTTGGGAAGTTCCTCAAAGAATGTGTTCAATACATATTCGCTTTGCAATAAAATGTATTCTTTATCACGTTACCTACACGATAAGAATTTTCGAAAACATAACATGATTAGTCTTTATAGTCTAGGGCAAGCGATGTATATCAAAAAGTTGGGTCATAAAAGTTAATAACTTGTACCCCTCGATTTATTTTACACAGATTATTTGGGCGTTTACTTGTCAAATAAATTGTTTCATGCATCCCTGTATGTACACTTGACCAAACAAAACTTGAACGTTCAATAAATCTGATAGGCTCATAAATGTAAGATCGCACCATCAGAAGTCAGTCTAAGCAATCTCATTGTCTCACTCTAGTAGGTGACCTCACATTTCAATGATAATAACAAGTTTTGATTGGTTATGGGATATGACCAGCAGTCATTCAAATTTGGTCAACGTTCAAGTTTTGTTTGGCCGAGTGTACACCCAACAAATCATAAAACGGTATTTGAACGAAGCGGATTGGCTGCTGGTCAGGTTCCTTGACAATTAATCCTTGTTATTATCAATGAAATCAGAGCTCACCTACTAGAGGTAGATGACGAGTTAGCATAGACGTCATCATGATGCGATCTGTGAATAGTGACCTGTGGGTGAAGGATAGTGATTTCCAGCTTTTTAGCTCTTTGGAAAGGGGAAATAATTAGGAATAAATCAGAAAATAAAATGTTAAATTCTGATAATAAATAAAAAAAGTTGTATATTTTTTAATTTTATTATTCAAAAACTTAAAAAGCAGGAAAATTTTGTTTAAAATAAAACATTTTTTTTTAAATTTTTTTTAGTCTTTTTTTTAGTATTTGTATTTACAGAGATTGAAGAAAAACGACTAGGTAGCAGATAAAGCCATGATCCGAAAATCGATAAAATAGCAATTTTAACACATAATTGCATTTTGCAGCAAACTAACTCTTTCACCCACAGGTCCCTTTACACAGATCGCATCACACTGATGATGCTATCACTGTATTTTCAGCCAATCCATTTCTTTCAAATACCGTTTTATATTTGCCGAGTGTACATTGACTATGTTAAGAGTCTCCTGCAATTCATAAAATCTGTGCCTCAGAGGTAGAAGGCCGTAAGTTCATTTTCTCGATTTTGCGTTGCACTTTTATAATTATGTAATCGACTGATGTAACAAATACAGTTATATTGAAGTATTCTCTTACACGATTACTCATGCCTCAATAACAAATGTGATTGAATGAAGGCAGAAATACATTGAAAGAATCATTGAAAAGGACTTCCAGCCTTCTAGCTCTGAGGTACAGAACTAATGACTCATAGTCATGAGCTATTTGTCACGTACGCCAACATGACTCAAACAACCTTAGTCACTGCCCTCGCTACAATCTACCGTCGCCATTCGCTAATCACATCCATCGTATCACTGTATTCCCCTTGCTTTAAGACTTTTAACCTGATTTTAACAGGTAATTAAAGGTGATTGTCATTGCTAAGCATAATATTGGTGTCATATATTACTGATAGGGAAACACGTGAAAATGTTGAAAGCATGTGACGCTTATTATGTGGTTTAAATACGAGTTCGGTGCCGCATTTGGGTCATTCGCCGTCGAACTTCTAACTTATAAACGTCATAATGAAGTGTTCATCAGCTGTTGTTCTGGGTAAGTTCTGAATAAGTGCATTTTAATCTAACTAAATGCAGTCATCTCCTTAGTTATTACTAAGAAACCATTCAGGGGACGCGTTGATAAAGCGAGCCTTCGAGACTCATGAAAATAATAATCTTTCATAGAATGTGAAGTTATAATCTGTAAGATTATAAATTAGTTTAAACTATAGATATCTTTTTCCGGTGATCTTGCTTAATATGCAGAAGAATAGGATAGTAATGTAGGTATGCATATTTTGTTAAAACAAATCAATTCTACTGATCTAGCTTCGTTAGTCCCATAATGCGAAAAACAAAATATGAACCCATTGATGATTAATAATCGTTTTCATCACTTTCTATCTGTACCATAAATGAAGGGGGTTTGAATCTAAACAAGAAGGCTCCATTTATTGGCATATTTATTGTTTTAACGGCATTCAAAACCAAATCACATTCTGTAAATTCACTCCTTCTCAAATTGTACAGATAAAGTAGGGTAGTTGCAACACCCATGGTTGCTAGGTAATATTTTGTTGTGGGACAAGCAATAATTATTCAGCCGTATTTTAAATACAGTTGTGAAAGAAAGATATTACCTACAATGAATTAAAGACAAAATTAGTATCAAATAAAATATGGATATTATCAGGAAAGAATTAAAATAAAGATTACTTTAAACTTATTTACAGAATGCATCTGCCCCCACTTAGATTTTAGTCAGGTGTGACGTTAGTTGAGATTGCCATATAGACTGTATGAACGTAAAGTCTAATATTATTTGGAATGTATTGTTGCAGTGGCCTACCTGATGAAATTCGTCCAATGTCAATACGTCGCATCGTATCCTCAATATAGTCAAGGATATCCAGCTGTGGGATCATATCCAGGTGCGAGTCAAGGATATCCAGCTGTGAATCAAGGATATCCAGCTGTAAGTCAAGGATATCCAGCTGTGAATCAAGGATATCCAGCTGTGAGTCAAGGATATCCAGCTGTGGGATCTTATCCAGCTGTTAGTCAAGGATATCCAGCTGTGGGATCTTATCCAGCTGTTAGTCAAGGATATCCAGCTGTGGGATCTTATCCAGGTGCGAGTCAAGGATATCCAGCTGTGAATCAAGGATATCCAGCTGTTAGTCAAGGATATCCAGCTGTGAATCAAGGACATCCAGCTGTGAGTCAAGGATATCCAGCTGTGGGATCTTATCCAGGTTTGAGTCAAGGATATCCAGCTGTGGGATCTTATCCGGGTTATTCCAGCGGCGTAGGACTTGGCGGGGGTCTCAGGCGTGGTGGTAGCAGATTCGGTGGTCAAAGCGTGGGTTTCGGCTCACCAGTTTATGCCAGTGGCTCAAGTTACGGTTCACCCGTTTACACAAACGGCGCTCCCGCCTACAGTAACGGCGTGAATGGAGTACCGGTACAGTATTACGGCGTTGGGTAAGGCAGCGGGTAAGGAAATGGGTATGTCTACTGTTAAACTTGTGTCCCATTGGTTTGTGTCGTTTGTATTTTTATCGAGAAAATAACATTCATTGTAGTAATTTTATGTCAACCGGTTTCGGATTTAAATAAAATACTTGTATTAAAAAAAAAAAGTGGTGCCAATAAATAATCAGGATCGCAGCTTTGTGTTCTTATCCTACTGTTATTGTTACAATATGTTCCTCTCCATCATATAAACATGATTGTGGTGCGCCTGTGCAGACCATCTAGCACATTATAGAAGAATGCCCTCTTCACTCATTCCCTGGGGATGTTGCAGATATCAACCTGGCTACTCCTGATGCAACAGCCTGGATGGAAGACCTGAATGTCCACATTTGAATGTATTTGTAGTGTATTTTCTTGTTGCATATTTTTTGTTTGTTACATACCTAATACTTTTATACTTATAAATATTATTATATTGAAAAAAATGTGATATCATCCCATACGCCAAATGAAATATAAAAATATTACGAAGAAGTTATTGTACCGGGAGTGTATAATAAAACTCCTACTCTGGACGACGCCGGTACTAAAAACACAAAATAAAAAACGGATGCAATATTTCAACTCTTCTTCAGGCCTACTGACTGGAAAAGCATACGTGAATAGTACCCCCTCCCCCCTCCTTTCCCCTGCCACCACAACATGACCGAAAACTAGACATGCACAGGGACGAAACTTTTCGATAACCTTTGCTTATGTATGTGTTTACTTTACCAACTGAACACTGGGACGGTCACTAGAAACTGACATCTGTCATACCACTGGGGACCATTGTCATCAGAGTGAAGGAAGGCGCAGACTCAGAATGATATTTTTTTATTGATTTTTTATTGATTTATTAAGTTACAATTTTTATTAATATATAGATGGTAACACTTAATTTCAATTTAATAATTATATAATTATACCTATAATAATTATAGTTAATATCCTGATAATAATATAATTAATAGTAATTATGATAAGGTCATAATTAATAATGCATATACCTAAAATATATGTGTAACTAGTAGGTAAATACAAACTAAAAAATCTTCTGACTATGACTAACGTATTTCAGGAAAATTCATACCGTGGCTCTTCTATAATCTATCATTCTGGCCTCAATTAGTTTATAAATCTCTCTTTGAACTCCCCTACACTCTCTGGCATTGGTTTTATTACACCTTCCTTAAGCTTATTCCATTCTTCTACTGTTCTCCTCACAAATGAGTAATTACCTATGTTAGTTCTCGATTCAATTATTTTCACCTTCTCTTCATGATCCCTTCTCCCACGGTAGTCTGCTTTCCTGAGTCTTTGCCTGATCTCATCCCACGCACTACTCCCAGAGTAAGCTCTGAACATATTGCAGAGTCTCATCTCTCTTCTCCTTTCCTGCAACGATTTCCATACGAGTCCATTAATTATCTCAGTCACACTCTCTGGCACTCTCTTCAGTCTTATATTTATCCCTGCCCTTTTATTGTCCAGTATGATCCATTTTCTTCTCTGAACACGGCCATGTCGACTTTCGAATTACCGAGTTGCTTTTCGGCTTTTCAAACATGTCTGACACTGACGGAGCTTTGTTGTGATATTGGTCTCAATCCGACAACCATCTTGTTTATCACTAGCCTGTCCTGCAGTTGTTTAACGTCAAATTATAAAAATGTACTTACTTGATCTACGTCCTGGACATTGTAGCTGTCTATATTCTTCAATGACTACACTCAGTTTTGACGCATGTTTCGGAATAACGTCATTGCAGTAGTTGGGATCAAAACCCAACGAAAGGGACAATAAGATGAAAATTACTAGGAGGTGACGATGAAAATTAAATGACATTTTACCGACTAAATAGATTTTACTGTTTCAGATTGAATATCGTATACAGATAATCACAAAATAGAGACAATGTTTCTGATGAAAATTTTAACACAAAATCATCAACCACTTATGACGATAATCAGATATATTGTATTAACTTGTTTCTCATGTATGTCTTATGTTCATATTTGAACAATCACAATGTATACATTTCCAGCATAAGAAATAGTATACTAGGAAAACGCTCTGTGTGACGCGTTGATGAGCGAGCACGGATACAAGCAACACCTCGAACCGAAATTATGTCAATCGAAAATGGCATTAAAAGCCAATAATTCTTAAATTTCGTCACAGACTTATATAAATATCTCCAAAATCTCCAAAAATATTGGTCCCAATAACCTTGCTTAGTTTTAAGTTGATCGATTAAACCTTTATGATTGAACGGTTCCTTGTTAATATTCAAAAATCACAGGATCTCGTTCAAAAAATATACCTGGGACCACTCATATGATATGATATTAGTGTGTACACAATATCAGATCAATCTGTTGAACGGTCATTATTAGTTTCATTTCGTTTGAAACTTTCTGCTCTAACTACCTTGCCTTGAACTGAAGATTCGAAGTCGCCGTGAATTTGACAGCCAACACGCAAAATGTCCCTAGAATTACAAAAACTTTTGAAAATAACGACAGATTAGACTGGAAATTGGCAAAAATATCTTAAATGTTGGTACCAATGACCATGCAAAGTTTTTAGTTGGTCGGTCAATCGGTTCTAGTTTAAATTTCAAAAATCACAGGAAAAATGGTTTCAAATTTAAACCAATGGGAGAATTTTGCTGAAACTTTTTATGATTGGGTAAAATGTTGGTTGCAATGACTTTGCTAAATTTCAAATTGAGCAGAGCAACCAATCGAAAGATATTTTTTTTAAAACTTGAACCAATCACAGGAGCCCGTTCAAAAACGATCCCAGGGACCGTATAGATTACGTTAGCATATGTGCAAAGTTTCAGATCGATTGAATTTTCGGTTTAACCTGGGCTGTGCGGACAAAAAAAAAAACAAAAAAACAAAAAAACAAAAAAAACAAAAAAAAACACACAGAGAAAGTGTCATAAGAGTACCGTGGTGACGCTCGCTACGCTCGCTCAACTATTCATTTCATATGTAAGTGAATGTTTAAAATTATCAGACGAATATGCTTCAAATTATGGCCACAAATACATATAAATCTCTTTGTAAACAAATCTATCGCCATTGGGGCAGACAGTTATAGAAGGGATGACATCAATTTGAATGACTCCTGAGGTGAGCACAACACCCGTAACTCTGCATACAAATAATCATGATATTTGTAATGGTGACATGAGTCATTATGTATAGGAGAATACATCAATATAACTGCATTTGTTGACGTAGGGCAAATGGCAATTGATAGAGCTTGATGACATCATTACAAAAATGTGAAACGCGCAATCGAGAAAATTGACTTCCGTCCTTCTACCTCTGTCGACAGATAATCATCCTCAATTGTGTGCACAACCATAGGTTGCTCCAGCTTGCAAAAGGATCACAATATAAGTCGCCACAGCGCCAGCCATGGCACACAGCAACCCATAATCAATCTCGAATATCCCACACGCTGTGATCTTCAATTTGCAATGCTTAATCTGACTTTGAAAGTTCACCAGATCATCAACAACATCGGCAGCCATTGTGTTACGCTCTAACAACATTTCTTGAATCAAAATGGTGGTCTTGTTATACTCCTCTCTGATCAGAGAAGAGACTACTGTTAATTTAACTGCAATTAAGGCATATTCAAAAGCCCAGAAGAGCTTCATAAATGCCGTTACATAAAGTGAGGTGTCATCCAAACTACGGTCTTGCTTGATGATAAAAGAGAATGCAGTGTAAGTGTCGCTGATAATATTGATAAATACACTCAAAATTGTTGCTAAAATAGGAAAGCCATTGATTTTGTTTAAAAGTTGTGTGCTTTTGTAGAGTTTAAAATGAGCCACCATCAAAATGTCTAGTGTCAAAAATGTGTTTTCGTCATCAGGGCATTTATTCTTAAAAATATCAATATGAAAATCTTCAAAACGTCTTACTGGTATTTTATTAAGTAATAATATTTCGTTGTTAACAATTTGAAAACGTTGTCTAATCAATAAAAGAAAATTTATGAATTGTAAATTCTGGATATAGACGATGATGAATATTATATCTGAGATTGACAAAGAGACGGCTGTTGACAGATTTCTGACGAAAATTCTCGACGCAAATTCAACCAAGAAGACTGAAATCAAGAGTACGAAAACGATTGACAGTTCAGTGCAAACTCTCTTGCGTGTTGTTACGTAAACTCTATTGGGATTCAACAAAATCCGTGAATCTATTTTATGAATATTCCTCAGAAGATGGACAGTTTTGTGACGGTTTATTATTAGGAAAGCGCTGTACACAGCGCACGAAGTAAAAGTACACATACAGTTGATGGATTCGGTTGTGACGATTGTGAACAGATGATGGGAAAGAAATCTGTATTTAGTCATGACAGTAAACATACACAGCAATATTATCATTATTATAACGAGGATGGGATACATGATGGAGCGTTTTGTTGATTGTATCTTGGATTTTACAACCATGTTGCCTCCCGAATTAGTGACAGAAAATGGCGCCAATCCAAGTGCTTTCATAAGTAAGTAAAATGGACGAATTGAGTAGTAAAGATCGATTGTTTCTTCATTTTTTTGCTCCATTCTGTAAAAGAAATAAACTACTTTTAATCTGAAATCATTTACCAAACAAGGAAAGTAATCAAAACATGCCCAAAGTACGTACCTCTCTAAAACCTCTCTATATTGCAGTAACACCTTTTATACTAAAATTTCTGCTCCTCAAATTTGAGACAAACTACGGGCAACCCTTACTTTCTGTTTCAAGAGGATCTAAATGAAATATAGTTACAAATACACGCTAAAAATCAATTTCATGATGCTTACAAAAACCTAAAGAAATTAATAGGGTTGGGCGAACCTCATATTTTAACCGAACCTAACCTCGTACCGGCCACTCTAAATATTTGACTGAACCTCCGAACCTCCGAACCTCCGAACAATGTTAAATACAATAGGATGGTTAAGTGTCAGTGACACTATACTAGGAAAACGCTCTGTGTAACGCGTTGATGAGCGAGCACGGATACGCGCAATACCTCGAACCGAAATTCTGTAATTTCGTCACAGACTTGTATAAAAATATCCAAAAACTCCTTAAATATTGGCCCAAATAACTATGCAAAGTTTTAAGTTGATCGATTGATCAACTTTATGATTGAACGGTTCCGTGTTAATTTTCAAAAATCACAAAATCTCCTTCAAAAAATATATACATGGGACCACTCATATGATATAAGTGTGTGTACACAATATCAAATCGAGTGTTGAACGGTCATTATCAGTTTCATATTATGCGTTTGAAAGTTTCTACTCTAACTACCTTGCCTTGAACTGAAGATTCGAAGTCGCCGTGAATTTGACAGCCAACACGCAAAATGTCCCTAAAATGACAAAAACTTTTGAAAATAACGACAGATTAGACTGAAAATTGGCAAAAATACCTTAAATGTTGGTACCAATGACCATGCGAAGTTTTTAGTTGGTCGGTCAATCGGTTCTAGTTTAAATGTCAAAAATCACTGGAAAAATGGTTTCAAATTTGAACCAATGGGAGGATTTGGCTGAAAATTTTTATGATTGGGATCAATGTTGGTTGCAATGACTTTGCTAAATTTCAAATTGATTGAACCAACCAATCGAAAGATAATTTTTCTAAAACTTGAACCAATCACAGGAGCCCGTTCAAAAACGATCCCAGGGACCGCATAGATTACGTTAACATATGTGCAAAGTTTCAGATCGATTGAATTTGCGGTTTAACCTGGGCTGTGCGGACAAAAAAACAAAAAAACAAAAAAACAAAAAAACACACAGAGAAAGTGCCATAAGAGTACCGTGGTGACGCTCGCTACGCTCGCTCAATTATTGTTAGTATTAGTTTTTATCTATAAAATCAAAACAGGCAGGATGCCAGAGTATCTCAGTAAAAAGTTTCAATCAGTTAATGAGCTGTATACAATTAATACCAGGGGAGCATTGAAAGGAAACAGCGTTCAGAGGTTTTGCAAAAGTAATAAATGGAAAGGGTCTGTATTTAATGAAGGGTCGAGGATATACGATAGTTTGCCTGTTGATGTAAGGTCTGTTGAAAGTGTAAATTGTTTCAAATCAAAATGTATGGATTGGTTAAGGAAACGTAGTGTATAAAGAGTTATAATATTGTATGTGTATACTAATGGCTTCTGAGCTAACAAATAAATAATAAATAAATAAATAAATAAACCGAACCTCGGGCATTTCTTAACTGCAGTGGTTTTGTCACTAAATACTTAGTCATGATGACTCACGACTCATGACGTACAAAAACTTAATATATCATAGTTTGACATAGAAATTCACTAGGAGATTTTGCATTTTATAGTATCGTAGAACCAAGTAGAACTACTAAGTGAAAATTTCGTACATAATATTTAATATTTTGCTTCACATATCTACTCGTATACAAGAGATTTATGTGATTTGCAAAATTGTTTCCTATGGTGCAACTCTACTCTCATCATTTGCAGGCGGAGAGTAAAAATAATCACTTGAACTGGTATATTATTTTCAAGAGATAAGTAAAATATCTTATTGCATTTTTGATAAAATTAATTCACATCTTTGAACTTATGCACGAAGATGCGGCAAGATATATAATATAAAATTATGAATTAATGGCGGCGGCGAAGGAGGTTCGGTTCTGATATTTCATTTTAAGGTTCGGTTTACGAACATCTAAAGCAGGTTCGGTTCGGTTCTGGTTTCGAACCGGTTCGCCCAACACTAGAAATTAACCTTCGGCTGAAAATTCTATGTTCCTTCTCTCGTTACAGCTATCGTACACATGAGAATTTACTAAAGAGTATAGCCTAACTCATATATTTTACCTTGAGTGTAGTTTCTCTGTGATATTTGATAGAATCTTGAACTCTGCGTTCCCTTGTCAATGTATGAACGTAGCGACAGCTCTCAGTGGTCTGTGCGATTTCACATTTGGTGGCATAACTTGGATGTGTCCACATTGCGTCATTGTCAAGTGATGTTGACATTGCGGACACAGACATGTCACTTCTGTTAGCAATATAGAAGCTTTCTGCTAATTTAAACAAATTGCGTTCTAATTGAGTGACATATTGTCAATCCAGTTATTAACAAAATTAATAGCTATACCAAATAAACCTGTTGTTTTATAATACTTTTTTATTCGCTTATAAATCAATTATGTTAAATCAAGTTAAAATAAATTCCCAGGTTTATTGCTGATTGAACAATATATATTTATTTTTGTTGGTATGGAAATAAACCGAAATTGTTTATATAACTACATTAGTGTCACTTCATTGTACTTGTGAAGACGAATTATGAACAGGAATCATTGTAAATACTTCATTAAATCTAATAATAAGGGAAGGTTAAAACTGTAACAATTGTCTTCCTTAGGATTGTTGTAGGTCTTAAGCCCCATAAACACGGTGCAATTTCTTGAACATCTTCTGTGCCACAGAGGTTCTGCTCGTGCGCAGTATCACTTTTGAGATTATAAAGGGAATCTGCACATGTGCAGAACTTCTGTGGCACAGAAGTTGTTCAAGAAATTGCACCGTGTAAATGGGGCTTTACATAATTTAAAAGTGTAAGTGTTTTAAGTATTAGAATTTTATTTTTTATGTGCTTAAGACCACGATGACGAATCCTGATAAGACACTGCATACATATTCTCATGCACTCAATAGAAATATTGTGAAACTTCAATATTTGAACAAATAACACCTGTCTTGGATATGTTTTTATTAGCAATATTTCGTTTGCATTTCAACAAACTTTTCCAGGCTTCTGATTTTTTTCTGAATTTTCATTTTTAAACTGAATTCTTTAATTCAATATTTTAATTTACACCTTCATTTAAATAAAAAATACGAAAAAATCATTTCATATATTATATCTAACATCAATTGAATACTAACTACCTACCTTTGATGTGACGACGAAGAAAGAGATATATTCAATGGTGACGGAACTAAAATAATGTTAATCTTGTCTTACGTCAACATTGCGCCGCCGTTACGTCAATTGAAGCAACATTAATGTAATCTTACGTAACATTCTTAACTTAACTGTCAGAACACAATGCATTATAGACGAGCTACCTATACTTCTCTGAACTTGACTTCAAATCATCATCATCTCATCAGTTCTGTGCACAACCATAAGCCGCTCCAGCTTGCAAGAGGATCACAATATAAGTCGCCACAGCGCCAGCCATGGCACACAGCAACCCATAATCAATCTCGAATATCCCACACGCTGTGATCTTCAATTTGCAATGCTTAATCTGACTTTGAAAGTTCACCATATCATCAACAACATCGGCAGCCATTGTGTTACGCTCTAACAACATTTCTTGAATCAAAATGGTGGTCTTGTTATACTCCTCTCTGATTAATGAAGATACTACAGTTAATTCAATGAAAAGTAATGCATATTCCAAAGCCCAAAAAAGTTTCATAAAAACGGTGACATAAAGTGAAAATCCTTCCAAGTTGTGGTCTTGTTTGAAAAGAAACGAGAAGGCAGTGCAGATGTTGCTAATCAGATTTATAAACACGCATAGAATTGTCGCAAAAAGAGGAAATCCGTAGATGCTATTTAGAAGTTGCGTTGATTTATATAATTTGAAATGTACTTTCGTCAAAGTCTTGATTGTAAAGTCAAGAATTTGTTCCTTGGAATTTAATTTTATGAAAATGTCTGCTGGTATTATTTTGTTTCTTTGTCTTTTTGATCGCACAACGTTCTCGTTTAATCCAAATTTTGCAATTTCGTTATTAACTATTTTAAAACGCTGTCTAATAATCAATAGAATGTTAAAAAATTGCAATCTTTGAAAATAAATTAAAATGAAGATAGAGTCAGCGAATGTCACATAAAGTCCACCAGGAATATTCAATACATAAACTCTGGAAGATAAAGTAACAGCAAAGACCAAAACCAAGTGAAAGAAAACTACACTTAATTCAGTAGTTAACATCTGCTTTGTTTTAGCGTATAGTTTTTGAGTCAATGCTATAATTTTACATTCGATTTGAAAGATTTCATTCAAAAGTGTCACAATTTTATGACGATTGATCAATAGAAATATGTAATATATCTGACATGTGATGAAAATGTAAGCTGTATTAACGGTCTCTGTAGTGACAAGTGTAAAAATATGACCACTGAGATATTTGAATTTTACAACGTAAGTGTAAAATCCTAGTGTTTGTAAGAAGAAAGCTATCACGCATATGGGGTAAATGATAGACGAAGTTGACGTCGTTATCTTGAAGTTGTTTTCTGTATCAATTTCGTAGGAAAACGGCGCCAATCCGAGACATTTCATCAGGTAGTAGAATGGTCGTATTGCGCCATGAAGATCTTGCGCATAATTTCTCTTAGACTTCATTCTATAAACAATACAATACATACAACTGACGATATCTTTATAGATTTAAGGTTCTCTTAGAGCGCATACATCCTGCTTCTTTATCATCAGTCACATCATATCATCATCGTCTATCACAATAAGTCAGTTTGCAGAACAGTGCGAATTTAAAACCGATTAATAAACTCCGTACGTCAGAGGTAGACGGCCCGATGTCCATTTTCTTGATTTTTGGTTACACACTTTAGAAATATTGTTTTTAGAGCTGCCCTCAAGAATCATTGAAATTTACTTCGGGTCTTCTACCTCTAAGAACAATAACGTTTCGTATTAATACGGTATCGATACCCTATACTACATATAAAATAAAAAGGGACTGTAGCTAAGTACACAATATTAACCAAAAATATTTTAATTTATTTTCAGTCACCTACCTATTACACACGTTACAAGTACGAACATTTTCTTTAATTTTGCTAACTATCTTCGGTGCCTTGTCTGGAGTCATTTCTGACTTATCTTTCTTCGAACAAAACAATCAACAGCATTAGTTGTACAAGTAATACGGTCATCAAATTAATTGGGCAAACAGTTTCATCGGTCTGCCGAGCTGCGGCGTCTTGACAGGTTGTCCAATAAAATAAATACCTTGGTGGATTTCTAGAACATCGAAAGCCTCCCACAAATGCTAATTAATAACAAGCTACCTTATTAATCAGTTAATCAGTTTTTATTTGTAGAAAACATTTCAAATTGTGTTATAAATCAAGAAAAATTAGAAACAAGTTCAGCAAATTCATTAAACATGTACGATTATTTGACTGCATACCTGATGAGGCCTAACGAGAAATGCACTCTTCCTCAAAAATATGTTTTTAAATTTTATCTTCCCACTACAGAATTTAAAAAAATCAGATAGTAGTGGCCCATTACAGCCTAAAAAAGAGAAATAAAGAATCGTGTTTAATACGATTATTGTTTCGATAAATATCGTATATTTAACACTTTGAGGTCGTACCAGAGGTCATAAAGTACTCCAGTGTGTGGCATTATTTTAGTCTTTTACGCTGTAATGGGTCGCTACTATCTCATTTTTTAACATAGTTTAAATGTGAAGAAAACTTTAAAATAAACTCTGACGAACCATGCGATTCCCGTTTGCTTACCCAGGCCTCTTAATAAATCGCGAGCGTTACAAACGGGACTCTTATGGCACTTAGCATGCTTTTCTTTTCATTCATTTCATTACTCAGGTAATACCGTTGAACCAATCATCTGAAGTATGTACATATTGAAGTATTCTCTTGCACAGTGACTCATGCCACAATTCAGGGTTCGAAATTAGCACTCGCCCGCTCGCCCCAGGCGAGTAGAATAACTGCTTGGCGAGTTAAATTTGACAGTTACTTGCCCGAGGGGCGAGCTACTTTGTGTGCTATTTGTGCATTTTACATTTTAGTTTGAAGCAATACTTTGAAAATTATTTTGAATATTTTAATCATATATAAAAGTTTTGAAAGAATCAGGATTATTATAATTATTAAAAACATCTTGATTGGGATATTACAGGATGAAATATCCCAATCAAGATGTTTTTAATAATTTTATTCATATGTTTATATGTTTTGAATTTAATATTTTTAAAATAAAATGTGTGAACAGTTTTGCATAGCCTACAGTTTAAATTTGTCACAAAATTGTAGTTCTAATATAAAATACCTAATGACAGACGGTGAGTAGATACGTCACCGGGCGAGAGATTTCTTTTGGTCAATCGCCCATGGGGCGAGCAAGGAGGACACTTTTAACCTCCTTGGGGCGAGTAACTAAAATTTTAAGTTTCAAGCCCTGCTACCATTACAAATATGATCCATTACGGCAGAATTACTGGTTAATGAGTAACTATACACCTCAAAAAAAAAATTTAATTGATTTCCGCCCTTCTCCCTCTGGGGTCCAGATTTTATCACTGAAAAATCGAATGTCTCCCACACAAGTGACACTAAGCTACTTTTCAAAGTGTCACATCAAGTTTTAACAAGTGACTGGAACCCAATAGGCCATTTAAGAAAGTAAAGATACATCTGTTGGTGAGGTGTGGTACTAATGTTGTCAGGCTTAAACGCATGCGCAGTGCGTACTTCAAAGCACTCGGCGTGACGTCACCCCACCCACAGCCTTCTCGAAAACAACACGTAAATATGACAGACACTAAACAGAACTAGTCACTACACACTAGGCGGCTGTGGACCTGCCAGGCTTTATCGCATGCGCACTGACTTTCTTAAATGGCCTATTGAATAACGGTTCCGGTTCCGGTACCGGTTCCAAGTTTTTAAAAATATCGGTTCCGATTCCGGTTCCTGGAAAAAATAAAATTATGGTTTCGATTCCGGTTCCGGCTCCATTTCGGTTCCTTAACGGTTCCAACCGGTTCCATCAAATTCAGACAATAATTAAATTTATTTTTTTAAATCGACTTTTGGGAACTTACATGCTCAGAAATGTCTACCATTAAATTCAGTCAGTGATCATTTATTTGAAAAACTGTAAATGGTGGTAAATTCTTTCAAATTTGAACGGCAATGAAGTAAAAATCAATAAAATTAATTATTTAAAGAACCCGTATGGAAACCAAATTATGTTTAATATAAATAAGAGTTCCGGTTTCTATAAAGTAATGGTTCTTTTCGGTTCCGACACCGGTTCCGGTTCCAGTCCCTGGTTATAACATGGGCTACCCATGACCTACTGAAATTCCATTAAAACTACTAAATACGTAGTAACGGCACCTGCCATTGTAAACAGAAGTACTCATTCCACATCAAAGAATCCAGCGGCATTCAATTTCAATGGTGACATCAAAATCTGTGTCAAAAATCGTTCATATTCTTTAAAATGGATCTCAGCCATTTTGTCATCATTTAACAACAGATCGTGAATCAAAATGGCTGACCTATTGTATTCTCTACTTGCTATGGATGATATTGCTGTGAGCTTAATAGCAAGTAAAGAGTATTCAATTGCCCAAGAAAGTTTTAAAACTGCCAGCATTGAAAATTTCAACGAGAAGTAAACATTAGTAATTATGTTGATGAAGATACTAAGGAAGCTGAGAAGAATGGGAAATCCGCCAATTTCATTAAAAGTGATGCGAGTTTGAATATCTTGAAGTTAATAATTCTAAACTTTTTAATTTTTTTAAAGTTATCCTCCTATATTTCATCGGCATTTTGCATCATTAAAGAAACTTTACCTTTGGATATTAAAACAGATTTTGATTTATTAAGACGAATAATGTCGGAATTAAGAATTTTCAATCTTTGATAAACCAACATTACCCAATTGATGAATTGTAAGTTTGAGAAATACATAAACGGGAATATTAGATTCGAAATATTCAGAAAAAATGATTTTGTGAGGCAAACTACTTGCCACCTTAATAAAAAATCGATAACGAATATGGCCATAAGTGGAGTGAAAATCATTGCCACAGGCAAAATCATATTTTTACGAATTTCTAAAAACGCACTACTTGGATCATTGAAGAACATCACATCGATTTTAAACAAATCCATCATCATTTTCGAACCTTTCTTTCTATTTTTGAATGATACTATGACAAACTTAATGCATGTAATGTGCGTTACTGTTGAGTTGATCATGTCAGTAACAATTAAATTGCCTTGTAGAGAGTCGACTGGAATGATGTTTCATCATATGAAGTACCAGCTGATGTATAGAGCGATGATGGTGCTGCAGATGAAAGAAGAGTAGATCCAGCTGGTGAATGGTGACGGCTTCTCGGTGGTGATGGTGAAAGGTGATAGACCAAGCACTCGGAATATCGTGAAGAACTGGGAGAAAGCGTAGCTTAAATCTGTTGGTTTTCGATTTAAGTGAGCCATGATTTTGGAACTTGATTGTAGTAAATTAGGTGAAGTGAAGTGTCCTATATCCAAGAAACAACACATTTATTTATATACATTTTATTTTATAAAAATCAGTTAAACAATTCAATCGACTCTCCTACAATTCTATCTAAATCTTCTCTCGCCCACTCACTTTATGAACAAAAGCAATATCAATATTTACAAACATTATTGGATTAGTAGGTTATGTAGATACTTTTCGTAATTTTAATTTCCGAATACGTAATCTTCTAGGTGTATTTCATGACTGTATCGACTGTATTTTATATCCCGTGTCCCAAAATAATGGAAACAGTATACATACAAAAGTACCTACTCATGTCACCATTTGTCATATTTATATGTAATTTGTATTATATTCAGCTCAGTTTGAGCAAAACCATCTTTCATGTTTCAAATTCCGTGCTGTTAAATAAGCCGTCATCCATTTTAGTACGACATTTTTATTTACAAATTCTACAAATGGTGGCATAAGTAGGATATTTTTATTTTAATGCATTTTTAACTATGAAATAATTTGAAATAATTTAAAAAAATTATAATATGTTGGTATCGTACGACATGCTTACCATAAATTTGAGGTTTTATAATTATGTATTAAATAATTTTCTTTCATATTAACGATACTGACTTCTGACAATAGGAACATATTTCCTCATCAAGGATCTCTCACTTCTGACAAATGTAAAACGTGTGCAATAGAGAGTGAATTATTTCAAATACAAAGAATCACTCTTGAGTTTTTACTACTTTATTCCCCAGTCACCTAATCAGTGAAGAAAATGCGTTACATTTATGCTTAAGTGTTTGTATCTGCTTTTTATTAGATCAATTAACTAAATGAAGAGGCAAACACACAATTGTGCTTTAATTACGTAAGTAGTAAAAGCGTGAGTGAATGTGTATTCATTATGTACTAAGTGAAACGCGTACCGTCTATTTGTTTCCTAACTAGTCAATAACATGGTGGTCAATAATAAACAGAAGCTGATTAAGTATATACTTTTACCGGCCGGTCTCGTAGTAATTAGGCTCTTTAATTCTGGGAGGACAACCAACCTCCATACCCATTATATTTGAACTAGAATAAAGATGAGTATTAATGTTTATCTGATCATGTAAGGTGAGGAAGAAATTCAAGTAGGTATATAATATAAAATAATTTTGAAAACTAGTATATGGAATTGAGTGCATTCTAGATAGTTAAGGAAAGTTGAAAACGCATGAAAGAATTTTCCAAGTTGATGTCACACGTTGTTTGATTGTTCTGTTTTACATCAGCAAATCATCAAAATTTTCCATTTCCTCATTATAACTGTTTTTTTGTTAAAACATCACAGTTAAGTCATACACGCATAGTTAAGTGTAGGTATGTAATTAGAACAAATGTAAGCCTAAATTAATCATCATATTTGTATTATATCTGGGTTGTTGTGATTTATTGAAACTGAATTAAGATGACTAAATACGTCGTGACAGCACCGGCAATTGTTCCAAGCAATCTAACATTAATATCAAAAAATCCAGCGGCGGAAAATTCTAGCCTAGTAGTCATTACTTGTGTCGCAAATCGTTGAAATTCCATAACCACTTTCTCATCCATATTATAGTGATTTAACAACACCTCTTGAATTAAAATGGCTGTCCTATTGTATTCCCTGCTGGTTCTGGATGGTATTATAGTCATGGCCATGGTTATTAAACTGTATTCAACAGCCCAAGAGAACTTCAGAGCGGCTACTACATAGCCCTTTGGAAGACCAATACAGGAAATACTCATGTATATGTTTGACATGATGCTCATGAAAAGACTTAGAAAACTCACAAGAAGTAAATAACCGTTAACTTCGTTGATTGACGTTGAGATTTTATACAAATCAAAATGTGCTTCTCTCAAACGCTTAATTCTGGATAAATCATCAAAAGTGTCAAAACTAGTGTATTTTACAGAAGGAAATACAGTATCTTGGAAGTACGATATCTTCCTTTCCATATTTACTTTTAGGGGTAGTTTTTTAGTTATTTCTGCATTGACGATTTTCAGACGTTCACAAACAAAATCAACCCAATTAAAAAACTGCACATTTGATAAGTACACCATGGAAAAAATTAAATTAGGTACTATCAACCATACCGCTTGATCAAAACCAATTGCGTACCATCTTATTAAGAAATCATTTATTGGAAAGAATAAAAGAGCTACCGAAATAAAAACAGAACGAAATACATTAGCTTTACGGATATTTTGATATACAGTCTTCGGACTTCTCAAAATGATTGAGTCAACTTTAAATATTTGTGAAAACATTCTCGACAACTTATTTCTATTTCTCATCAAAACAACGACAAAAAAGAAACAGGAAACATATTGCATTAAGCAGTTAGAAGTTTCAGTAACCAATAAAGCTGTCTTTAGAGTAAATGCCTGTGCCAATACGGTTACTTTAATATATGTAGATAGTAGAAGATGTGCGAAGAGTACGGCACAGACGAAGATCGAGTACTGCCAAGTAGTGTATGGTGATGCATCTTCTTCGGTGATGGCGAATGGTGCTAAACCGAGAGTTCGGTAGACGATGAAAAATGGAAAGAATGTTAAACTCAAATCCTTCGGATGGTGATGAGAAGACGCCATGTTTTGTTTCTTTTGTTGATGTGATGAAGCCAGACACTGAAATACTGTAATTCTTTTGTTAGTATATCAAATTTTACGTTTAAAATTATTAATGTAGATCGAATTGATCATTATGACCAATATTTACGGACCAATATTTAAACATTTTCAGCTATATTTAATAAAAAAATACTCATTGCATATCTCTTTATTTACAATTTCCGTCATGTAGTACGTTATCAATTTTAAACATCAAAATATAATACCTATGGAGAAGTATTTATCATATATTCATCATTTATCATGTATAGAAAAATTGTTTCGATTTTGGTTTATAGCATGTAAAATAGCAAACGTTAGGTATTGTTTAAAAAAATGTCTATCTATTACTAAAAAATAGTTTTCTGTTCACACTCGTCGATAAAAATAATTATGCTTATTGTTAAATTTTTGTTAAATTTATTGTTAAATATGTTAAGATTTATATATAATAGGGCTGTGCTGATCTGGTCATCTCAATGTTATCTTACGGCAAACAAGTTATCCTAAATTGTGGTAACAATTAAAATGTATTTTTTGTTTCGATATGTTTAAACGAATCCTCTATCTGGTAACAGATAGGCAAACATAATTAAAACAGTAAAATAAAAACAAGAACCCACATAGTTGCAGAATTAAAAACAGAGCCTATATTCACAAATGAGTAACGCTATTATTTTTAGCCATGCTATATTTGCTACTAAAATGTAATACTGGTTTAGCATATGATTCTAATCGTACATATATCGATTTACAAAGAGAAATTAGTCAGATTAATCATAGTAATTGCATGGTAGTAAATATATTTGTAATTATAATGCTATCACTAATAAAGTTTTGCAGGAAGAGGACTTAAAACCTTTAGTGAATCTGGAGTCTTATCTGGAGTCCAGAGTCTTAACTTCAGTATACCTACTGTAACTTCAACTCTGCAAGCTTTCAAGGCGTCTACTGTCATAGAATACTTTTAATACCAAATAAGAGCTGTTTTATATTCTTTTTGATTCATAATAAAAAGGGGCTGATAAAGTAATTATTAAAATTGCCAATTTGTACTCAGCAATGTCCACTGTCGAGAAGTTACACAATCATCGAACTAATCAATTAATACACGTCCAGGCGGAAAATTGATGAAGGCAGTGAAGCAAAATATATGGGGGAAACATTATTCCATCAAATAGATTGTCAAATATTGATGATTTGTAAACACGCTTAATCTAAATAATCAAGCGAGGAGAGTGTCTTCTTTGACTTTTTTGACTCGACTTTTTTCCTTTTGTCCTGTTTGGTGTGATTCTACATGTCACTCTGATCGAGTTGACATTTTCCAACTATCGTCTGGTTTGCTGCACAGTTACAGAACAAAGTCGTTGTTGTCGTCGTTGTTGTTGTTGTTGTTGTTGTTGTTGTTGTTGGAAGTGGAAATCAAAATCCAAGTTGAAAATATGCAAGTTTAGGTACCAGATAATAATTTTATAATAGTAGCCTGATTTTCATTAAAATTAGAGTTATTAACGTACTATAAGCTCCATTTGAAACCATTTTGTCAAATTTGTTCCAATAAAAGTATTGTTCACCGCAACTTGACTAAAATAATTCGTACATGTTTTTCCAAGGTCCTATAGTGTAGCAGATGTCACACAGCATCCTCTTAAAATTGTAAGTTGAATTACAAAATATTGAAAGAAGTGTCATTTTGATGGTAACAATTTTTAGAATAAGACTGTCGAAAATATAAGGTTATCGTTCAAACATGAAGAAAATGAGTAAAAAGTAAAGAATGTACAGTTAATTTGGCAAAACTGAACTTCAAGTATAAGCTGATTTGGCGAGATAAAAGGGGAATTCAACTCATGAAGTAGGTATGTGTATCATACAATGGTATCATACTTTAAAGGCAAAGATAACCATTAGTTGCATGTGCTTGGGTGTCATCGTTATTGGTTAAAATTGCAAGTAATTCTAAACATCACGGGGAACTAATCCACTTTAAAATACTTCATAAAGAATGTGCTATGTTAATTTAACTAAAATATTGCCAGTTAAAGTTCGACAGTTAAAGAGCTGTTGTCTAAGCTTGAATTATGAATATTTTCAGTACATTTTCAGTATTACAGTTTTGTGTTTGATACGACTTGGCTGGCGTGAGTCTACCGCCCCAACTTAAGCCAATTTATATTATAGCATTATGTGGGAATGATGATAGATGGTTAGGTTACATAAAATAGAAGCTTTTGTGATATTGTGTCATTGCAACACCCTTTTTATTAGCCTATTTAGGTACTCATTTAGCGAATAAACTAAAATATTCAGTTTCACTGATTTCCTGGAATTTAACATTCTATGTTTTTTTTTCCAATAACAGCAATTTGTATACTTTTTATTACAATTACAAGTTAATTAACAGAGAATTCGAACATCTAAAGTGATAACAATATTGTATCACAGATATGTACCACATACGTAGAAGGCCCGATGTGCATTTCAATGACTTTGCTTTGCTCACTTTTGGAATGACGTAATCAAGCTCTATCAATTGCCATTTCACTGAAGTCTCAAATATATAGTTGTTATACATATTGAAGTATTCTCTTACACAATGAATCATGCACCGTCACAAATATGATTGGATGGTAGAATATTTACTGGGTTTTGCGCTCGCCTAAAGATCGGTCAATCGGGCAATTCTGTCTGAAAATGGTAAAATATCTTAATTTCTCTAAATTAAATGTAAGAATATTATTCCTAGATGGTACAGCAGCTAGATGTTATTGAAATTGCAGTAATATTACTAAATATGTGGTAACAGCACTTGCCATTGCACCTAAAAGTGAAAAATTTACTTCAAAAAATCCAGCTGCTGAAAATTCCAGGCTTGCTGTCATTATTTGTATAGAAAATTGCTGATATTCCACAAATATTTGTGAGTCCATTTCAGGGTTATTTAACAATAGTTCTTGTACCAAAATGGCCGTTCTTTTGTACTCTTTGCTTGTATGTGAAGAGACAAATGTCAAAATTATAGCAATGAATGAATATCCAAATGCCCATGCAAATTTCAAAACTGCCACAGAAAGACCAATGTCTGCGCTAGAAAGTGTGAAGTAAATATTAGACATGATGTTCATAAATATGCTGAGGAAACTCACGAGAATTGCAATGCTATTTACTTCAATTATCATTATAGCAATTTTATATAATTTGAAATGAATAATTCGTAGCGTTTGAACTCTAGATAATTCATTATCAAAGGTTTTAATACGATGATAAAATATTGATGGATGAATCTTATGTTGAAAATTCATCATTGTCACTTTAGAACATTTTATATCTGTTTTTTTAGTGATTTCAGAATTAATGACTTTCAATCTCTGCCAGACAAAAACCACCCAATTAGCATATTGCAAATTTGACAAACAAAAGAATGCAAATGATAAATTTGGTAAAATGAAAATTGCCGATTCGACCAAATCAAAATGATACCATCTAATGGCAAAATCAACTCCGTATATTAACAGCAGAACTATGCATAACATAATTGCATGTTGTGAGTGGCTTTTTCCTTTGTTAGTATAATTCAAATTCAGTTTATTCACTAGAATTGAATCTATTTGATACATTCCCCAAAACATTTTAGACAATTTGTTTCTCTGTCTCATTAAAACAATGAGAAACGTAAAACATGAAATATGTTGAAGAATTGCAGTGCATGCCGCCGTAGCTTTGAGGGTGTTCTTAAGCAAGAAATGTGTAAAATGTGAGATTAAGAAATAAGTTACAAACAATTGAGACGTGAATGTGAAACAGATGAAGAAGAAGTAGAACCATGTGGTGAATGGTGACGAGTCTTCTTTGGTGATGGTAAAAGGAGCTAATCCAAGAAGTCTGTAGATGGTGAAGAATGGGAAGAACGTTGAGCTGAGATCCTTGGGATTCCGTTGCGGCTTCATGTTGTTTTTACATTCTCATGAAGCGAAGTTATCTGGATAATAAAATTAGATTATGTATATTTGTGTCGTTTAGACCAATTTAACCAATTATTGAAGAGAACTGGTGTATGATTCCTAAGCATTGAAATTCGCTTCAAGTGACCAAAAGGAGAGTTACATTTAGGACAATTTTGGACAAATCGCTGTGGACAGTTGAAACGCACACACTTTTTAAAACAAACTGAACCAATTGTGGAGCATAGGAAAAATACACAGCTATTGGACTATGCAACTATTGCACTTTGCAACTATTGCACTTTGCAACTATTGCACTTTGCAACTATTGCTCTTTGCAACTATTGCTCTTTGCAACTATTGCACTTTGCAACTATTGCTCGGGCGGTTATGTTTGTTAGCAGTCCTTATTTCACTGGTCATAATCAGTGATTTTATTGCTCCAATTACGATTTTTGAACGATGTAGCTTGATTTGGTGCACATATCAATAGGTATCTCATTAATTTTACAATTTTTGAACAGTTACGTTTTTCCTAAACTCCTTAATTATTTGCTCACGCACTCTCAAGATTTGGAATTTTTGAACTACAATAGTCACTCATTTGAAAGTACGTAGTGAATCAGAAAAACAGTATAGTTGAATATATATATTGTTCGCCTGCATCATTTCACACGTGTGTATTAATAAACTTTTATATGGCGACTTACGGTGATAGGATCGCTCGGCCGTATTGCAAATTGAGGGAGAGAAATTAGTTAATAAGTGGGTGTAACTTTGATATGATGTTCACATGATCAGTCTGATTGTATAATTAGTAGCACTTTTTAATTATTTGCTTCTTGCATTAGGTGCCGGCTATTCAACAAAACTGCGCAAAACGATGAAATTTCCGATACGATTGGGTACCAAACCCGTCAACCAATTGATCTCAAATTGTATTCATGATTAGATACAGACACATTTTTAATATAACATTTCATACGGCACCCAGTAAGACAAGGGTGTTTTTTTTTATTCTCTAACAAATATATATTTGTTCAACAAAAATTAACTTAATTGAGCGAGCGAAGCGAGCGTCTCCTTTTGACTCTTTTGACACGGACCTCTGTTTTTTTGTTTTTGTTTTTGTTTTTGTTTTTGTCTGCTAAATGGAGCAATAGAAATCGCACAGTTTCACCGATCGATCTGAAATTTTGCACACATGTAGATACAACCTTCTCTGTTTGCTGATCCCAATTTTTTTTGAAATCCATTGATTGTTTAAAATTTAAATAAACATCTCCTGATAGGCTGAAAAATGAAAATGGTCTTCGACAAATGTGATCAACCTTATATTTTGCATGGTCATTAAGACCAACATTGTCTCTTATTTAACAAATTTTCAGCCAAATCCTCCCATTGGTTAAAATTTAAAAAAATATTTCATGTGCTTTTTGAAATTTAAACCAGAACCGTTTGACCTGGTCAAATTTGCATGGTCATCGGGTCCAACATTATCTGTATTTTTGACAATTTTCAGACTAAACTGTGTTTAAATTCAAAAGTTATTGACAGTTTACGGATATTTTGCGTGTTGGCTGTCATATTTCTCGAATTTCACATTTCACGGCATCTTTGAATCTTCACTTCAAGGTTGTTAGAGCAGAAACTTTCAAACGTATATTACGAAACTGATAAACGAGATCCTGTGATTTTTGGAAATTAACATGGAATCGTTCAATCAAAAAGGTTCAATCGATCAACTTAAAACTTTGCGTGGTTATTGGGACCAATATTTTGAGAATTGTTGGAGATTTTCATACAAGTATGTGGCAAAATTCAAGAATTATTGGCTTTTAAGGACATTTTCGATGAACAGAATTTCGGTTCGAGGTGTTGCGCGTATCCGTGCTCGCTCATCAACGCGTTACCCAGAGCGTTTTCCTAGTTATTACTAATTACTTAAGCAAAAAAAAAATATGCCAAGAGATAACCCTATATTGTCCATTATCTAATCACGATTAAAATTTCAAATCATTTGGTCAACCCATTTTACCTGAAATCAAATCCAAAAATGTGACTGCAACAAGCGGCAAAATCGCTCGCGCTTGCACCGCCTTAATGTATTACTTTTGGCCCACTTGCTTCAGTTCACATTTTGGAATGTATTTGATGGAATGTATTAAGTTTCTAACTTTACCTTATTACATTATAATGCAAATAATTTACTTCCTTTGTTATGTCGTCACCAGCTGACAGAGACTGTGTTTGTGCTTCTAAAATAAATTATTTTATAATATAAAATTAGGTTGTTGTGATAATCTATTTAGTGAGAAAAGTCAATATAATTTTTTTATTCATTACCCCACTTTCATAAGGAGTTGTCATAAAAGTCAATATTTTTATTATATTTCACAGTTGAATTGCGACACGACAGGGAATTAATATCCACTTCATAGTCATAACAGTGAAAAATTACAGATACACATTATGGCAAAACACTTATACAAAGTAATTGGCAATTTAAAAATAAAATATTCACCAATTATCAACTTCTCTTGCAGCATATAAAAAAAGTATTACTTGGTATGGTAAAATACCATAAATATTAAAATATCATAAATTACGTAAAAAAATTTAAATTTGTTATTTTAATTAATTATACATGTTAAAACTATTTTATATTAATATAATATTCTAATAACGACACTATTGCCAAATTTGGGACCTAAAATTTCAATACCCAAAAAGCGCGATGAAGCGTTTTTGAAGCAAAAGGGTGTTTCTCCAGAAAGTGGAATATTCTTGTCCTAGACCCATAACACATACCAGAGAAAAGTGAAAAATATAAAAAAAAAATACCAGAGCATGTAATAATACGAGACCCAAAATTGTAATTTTCCCAAACGAATTAAGGGCCCAAATGTAAGTTCCATGGATGTCCCCCTCCACGTTTTGCTTACAACAACTAAGCCTGAAGCCAACAATATCTCCATTACAACTTTTGTTTTGGGGTTGATCTACAGGATGATGTAATTTTTGATATTTAAATTTGTTTTTTTCCAACCAAAAAATAACACCAAACTTTGTCCCGATGGTACATGGTAATTTCCATGGCAGCCCAAAAAACACCAGATATCTCGAATTGCTTTGACAATTTATAGGGAAGTTAATTTTTATTATGTTGGCATTCCTGTCTTGTGTACAATGGTAGCTTCTGGCGCCTGAATATCATGCAAGTTGCTCAAAAAAATCTGACTGGACTATTTCTGGTGCGTATTTTAATGTGATGTAATTTTCATGGAAGTACCCACCACTAATTAGAAAGCATTAAAAACTTTTATTTAATTGATTCGTGTGCCTAAAAATGTTGTCACTCTTGTGTAGAACTGACCATGAGGATGTAAAATTTAATTTCCATGGCAGTCAAAATCTGTAATAACCATGGATTTCCGTAGATTTTTGCTATTGTTTTAACTAGTAAATTTTTGCTAATGAGATTGAGCTCTACCCATAATTTCTATTTATTCCTAGCTTCATCCTCAATGTGCCTGCAAAAAATTAGACCTTTCTGACCACTTTCATTTTAATTTTTTTTTATTCAGAATATTCCACTTTCGGAATATTCCAATATTCCAATATTCCGCTTTTTTCCAAAAAGCGTTTTTGAACCTCAAAAGTAAGAATTCTGACATTTAATCAAATTATCGCCAAGTATTATTGCAACAGTTAAATGGCTAAAAAATACCTTTGGATATTAAGAAAGTGAGGATCGCTATAAATTAAAACGAATCTACATTGCTGTACATAAATTTATTGATGCACACCTTTATACAAAATCAATGCGATGCCCTAGTGCAGAACTGAGACATCTCCAAAAAATGAAAAAATTAAATTATATATCATTGGATTCAGAATTTCAAGCTCTATCCAGTCCTGTACTGAGATATCTTTTAGTTTCATTTGCCTCCACGAGATCGCTGATGTATCACTATAACATTCTCCAGTTCTATACTGAGACATCATATTGTCCATTAAAATAACCCTATGTAAATGTCCCAGTTCTATACTGAGACATCATTTTGAAATCTTATATTCGATTTATCTCAAAACTATGATTTTGGAGATGTCTCAGTTCTGCACTGGGGCATCGAATGATACACACGTTTTGAAAGTCAACAAACAACCAACTACTATAATAATTATTTTCTAAATCTCTACAACAGCCCGACAGCGTTCAAGTATTTCAAAGTCCTGTAATATTGCTTCTCTTGAAGTAACGTGCCTTTCAAAATTATGAGTCAACTCTCATTTTATAAGCAGTAGTTTGGTAGTGGTTTATATGGCCATTCAAAACAATTCTCTAGGACTGTAGGAAATATTCAATAAACATTTGAACTGAGACTACAATGCATAAGCATAAGACTTTCACTTTTCTTAAAATACTATTGATATTGCAGTATTATTACTAAATATGTGGTAACGGCGCTGGCAATTGCTCCTAAAAGTGAATAATTAATATCAAAAAATCCTGCAGCAGAGAATTCCAAACTTGCAGTCACTATTTGTGTACTAAATTGCTGATATTCCATTAATACTTGTACGTCCATTTCAGGGTTATTTAACAATAGTTCTTGAATCAAAATGGCCGTTTTGTTGTACTCTTTGCTTGTAAGTGAAGAGGCAAAAGTAAGGGTTATAGCAATCATTGAGTAACCAACGGCCCATGACAACTTCAAAACTGCCACAGAAATTCCAAGGCCTTCACTTGAAAGGGCGAAGTAAATATTTGACATAATGTTCATAAACATACTTAGAAAACTTAGGAGCATTGCAATGTTATTTACTTCAATTATCATTGCGGAAATTTTGTATAATTCGAAATGAATCGCTCTTAAATTTTGAACACTGGATAATTCATTACCGAAGATTTTAATACGATTATTGAGTAATGATGGGTGAATCATATTTTGAAAATTCAACATATTACCTTTCGATAATTTTATAATATCTGGTCTTTTAGTGATTTCAGAATTAATGATTTTCAACCTTTGCCACACCAAAACTACCCAATTGACATATTGTAAATTTGAAAAACAAAAGAATGCAAAAGCTAAATTTGGTATAATGTACAATGAGGACTTGTACAAATTAAGTGCATACCATCTAAGAAAAAAATCAATTCCACACTGTAATAAAATGCCAAATAATATCACTTTTGCAAGCAGAAAGTTTCTTTTCCGAGTCGTGATATACATCAACTTTGGTTGATTCATTAGTAAAGAATCAATTTCATATATTCCCGAAAACATTTTGGACAAAATTGCTCGCTTCTTCCTTAAAACAATAACAAACGTGAAACATGACATATATTGAAGCACAGAAGTGCATATTCTTGTTGCTCTTAAGGTATTCTTCATTGTCATGATTGGTGTATATATTAAAAAGTAATAAGTAACAAACATGTGGGCTGCAAATATGATGAAGATGAAGAAGAAGTAGATCCATGTGGTGAATGGTGACGAGTCTTCTTTGGTGATGGTGAAAGGCGCTAATCCTAGTAGTCTGTAGATGGTGAAGAATGAGAAGAACGTTGAGCTGAGATCCTTGGGATTCCGCTGTGGTTTCATGTTTTACTTAAATATATGTAATAATGCGAAGTTTCCTAGACAACAAATGGTATCAACATTAATTAAAATATTAAATATTATAGGTAATAACAGTAAAATAATACGGAAGAGGTTGGGTGAGTGGTCAACGCTCTGAACTTGTATTCCGGAGGCCCGGGTTCGATTCCCGTGGCCGTCCTTCCTGACTGGGTTTTTTTCGTGGTTTTCTCTCAGTCGACAGGCACATGCTGGGAAGGTAACCTACTAATAGGCCACGACCGACTCCTTACCACCTTCCATCCTTAATCTACTCTTCACCATCATCTCCCAATCATCATCATAATCATTCATCCGTCGCCATTAGCCTCGCTGCAGAACAGTGCGACGTTAAGCCCCAGACAAAAAAATAAAAAAAAGTAAAACAGTGATTAATGACTGATTTTGTACAGTAATATACAACATAAGCTCCGATCTACTATTTTCATTTTCAAATACACCAATCAAACAGAAATTGCATTTTCTTTCATAATAAATAAAAATTAAATAGTATTTCTGTTAAAAGAGTGAGTGTTTTTGTGTGTGTAAAATTACACACACTATTACAGAAATACTGTTTAAATTTGATTTATCATGAAACAAATGTAATTTCCTGAAGATAGGTGTATTTGAAAATGAAAATTGTTGATCTGAACATACGATCCAGATGAGTAAATTCATCATTATTTGACAAGACTGATACCTCTGACAGGTTTAAAATATGAAGTTTTCACTTACATGTATTACTTTTCAAATTGGTTTAATGTAATGTTTATGGTACCAGTAGAGTTACTAAATTGACAATAATATGGTGAACCCGAGTCATTATATACTGCCAACCTCGTGTCACCCACTGACCCCTCTCCCTCCTGATTTTCTTACTCATAGAAACTGAGCAAATTTGATTATAATTTTCCATATTGTTATAAATATTCAGGTAATCTATATAACGATGTAATCAAATTAATTTTGCATTTAATATTCGTAAATTGCTTTTGATATGAAAGCTTTTAATCGGAATTACTATAACTAATCGCCGGCTTGACAAGAAAGCAATATAGTTGTCCACTACATTGTCATAATGAAAAATGACAGTTGAAATTGCAGGCATAACACATTATCGAAAGTAGATAATTGTCTATCAATAATAAAATATTCATAAAACAATATTATATTAACGTATTGATAATAGGTACCTGTACCTTTTTTTATTGTTTGTAAACAATAGCCTTTCTGGAAAATAATGGATTGTTATTTCTGAAAATGTATGTCAAAGGATTAAATATTATATTTTGATATTTTTTTGAGCGAGAAGATGTCATCTTAATTTTGGATGGTTTTGTGGTCCATGATTTAAAATTCGCTTCGCTCTGGACGATTCTCATTTTCAACAAAATTATCAAATTTGTCAAATAGTGGATGCAATAATTATAGCTAATTGTAAAACACATTCATTTGAAATTTTAAAATAAGAATGATCAGAAACGTGTTTAATAGGATTGGGAACCGATTGGTCTGAGGACTGAAATTATACATTGACTTTTCTGTTTTATTTTGAAAATAATTTTGTGAAAGAAGATTTTAAACACAGTTTAGAATGATTATATTTAATGGACACACCATTTCTCACAAAATCGAATAAATAAAATTAATAAAATTAATATTAATAATAATAATAATAATGTAATTTATTGAGCACATAAAATAGGTACACAATTGGTCTGTATTCAACAATCGAGTCGTTGATCTTCCATACATCCATCTCTTCTCTTCAGCTGCTTCACCTCTTCACCGTTTACCTATTTCTTCTTAAGTTATTCATAAAAGTCATTATACATATAGTTGTGCTTCAATGTCAGTGGTAATATTGGAAGAACATCCAAGCATTTGCTTTTTTTATCACTAAAAAAAAATAACATTTTAAAGTAAATAACTACTTTTAAATACATTTTAATTTTTTTCGAACCTATACAGAAGATATAAAACATTATTCAAATTGCAATAATATGACCAAATAAGTAGTAACTGCTCCGGCCATTGCACCTAAAAGCGAAAGATTTATTTCAAAAAATCCTGCAACAGAAAATTCTAAATTAGCGGTCAAAAGTTGAGTAGAAAATTGTTGATACTCATTCAACACCTTGTCGTCCATTTTACTTCGTCGTAACAAAATCTCCTGAATCAAAATGGCCGTCCTGTAATATTCTCTACCGGCCATTGTTGAAGCCAACGTCATTATAAATACAATTAAAATATATTCGTAGGCCCACGTAAATTTTAAAGCCATAATTGAGTATCCAAAACCATTTTTCAAACTGGACACACCCATGTAGATATTTGCAATAATGTTCATAAACAAACTCAAAAAACTCAATAAAAGTGAATTGGCGTTTACTTCTATTATTGTCGAAGCAATTAGGTATAATTTAAAGTGAATTATTCTTAAATTACGAAGTTTATATAAGTAAGAATCTGAGTCGCCGATATTTATTGGATATTCGCTATTAAACACACTACCAAAATCTGACATTTGTATTTGTGAAAATTTTAAGTAGATTTTGGATTTGCTTATTTCTGTATTCACAATAAGTAATCTCTGCCATACAAAAATTATCCAGTTTACGTATTGAAAAATGGATAAGCTGAAGAGGATAAATATCAAATTTGGTATAATTAAATACGCTGATTTTACTATGTCCATGGCTTGCCATCTTACGGCAAAATCAATTCCAAATAGAAATATAACAAC
This sequence comes from Leuctra nigra, assembly GCA_934045905.1. Taxonomy (NCBI): domain Eukaryota; kingdom Metazoa; phylum Arthropoda; class Insecta; order Plecoptera; family Leuctridae; genus Leuctra; species Leuctra nigra. The sequence goes on from OW203770.1 coordinate 9,842,795, forward strand.
AGATATATAATAACATATACGCAAAACATTACTTCTTCGTATGTTTGAATACATCAATCGCGGATTTTTCAAAAGTTTAGAATCGATTTGAAAAACTTCAGAAAATAAATGTGTTAACTTTCCTTTGTTCTTCATTAAAGCAATAACAAACATAAGGCATGAAACATACTGAAGTAAATTGTTCACAGCCTCTGTAGCAATTAAAGTGACTTTAACCACGTCTGTAGGTAACACTTTTAGTTTAATTATACCAGTTAAAAGTAAATGAAAGATGATGGTGATACATATGACTATGGAGTACTGCCAAGTGGTGAATGGTGTTGCATCTTCTTTGCTGATGGTGAAAGGTGCTAAACCAAGAGCTCTGTAGACGATGAAGGAAGGATAGAAAGTTGAACACAAATCTTTTGGATCGTGTTGAGAAGCCATCTTGTGTGGAGACATTTTGTTGAAGTCCTTTCTGAATTGAGACGTAGATGAAGTATTTCCTGCACGATATAATAAGTAATCAGTTGGATAGAAATAATAGAAATACCAGCAGAGAAATGGACTTAGTTATATAATTGCCAGAGCAGGAAGTTTCCGAACGACCTAACATTATATTATTAGATGCACTTATTGACCAATTAACACTTCTTTATAAATAAGGTGGACAAATGTTACATTCAGACTTCCCATTGTGTTAATCTAATTTGCAAAGAAGAATATATTCCAAAGAAGAGTAATTAAAAATATTTCTTATTTATTTCTTCTTTTTGGTAATAAATAAACACTTTTATTGTGTACAATGTACTGTCAATCATCTGCTTCATTTCCTATCCCTCATTAGATAACATACATAGGGTCTCGTGAGGTAAAAATGGTACACGAATAGGTACATAGGCCAAAAGTGATACAGCACCATCAAATAATAAAATAGACAGAAAAAACTCATTTGTGTACGATTTTTTTGAAATTATCAGTGAGTTTTGGCCTTTGGATTGAGTATTCCATTATTACCACACGAGATCCTGAATAAATGTACCTAATTTCAGAAAAAAATCATCTGAATCATTGTTAAATTCATTGTCATTTTTCATTTAATTTTTTAATTTTTTCAATTATTTCTTGCATTATTATAACAAATCACTAAAAACCAAGAACTGATAACAAGTATAAATGTATATTATGCAACTTAATTTCAAAAATCCTCTTTATACAATAAAAAAGTATTATTTCTGTTATGTGTTATGAATATGATGTTATGTACCTATATGATGTTGTTGTTTCTTTTACTCACGAGCGATGATATAAAAATATCTTCTTAAATTCAAGTTAAATTTTACAAGAGCTAAGTTAATGGTAAACAGGAATGCAACTAACCCGAGCAAATTCTGGAAGTATCAGAATGAATGTCGAAGAACGGACAGAGACACGTAGAATCCATCAGTCAAATTAAAACGATTATTCCATTGTTATAATTTTAATTGACTTTACGTCCGCTTTGTAGTTCAATCTATAATTACCCAACCTTAATTTTACAAAAATAGGTTATCTCATCAAACAATATAAGTAGGCGTCACGAATCAATCATCTAAAGTAGTTTGATTATAAAAAGATCGATGCATCCAACAAAACAAATGACTGTAGCAAGTGGAGGTAAATAAGTGACAACATAATAATTGACAACAAACAAGAACAACAAAAATACTTGTCAACGCGTAACAAAGAGCATCTTGACAAAAAACAACAAAGAGTATCTTGTGACTACACACACAAAACATAAAATAGGTACTGTAGGAAAACGCTATGTGAAACGCGTTGATGAGCGAGCCTTCGTACTGCAAATCCATATCAGTCAAATATGGGTTTGCAAGTCTCTTCTCTACAGGCCTTGGAACTAAAGCATCAAGAAACACTGATAAAATGTTTGAAAAATCTTTTCATAATTTTGCAAATATTTCAAGATTATCGAGTAAAATGCCCGTAAAATGAGAATAACTTCACACAGAGTAAGTGCCATAAGAGTACCGTGGTGATCGCTCACTCAATAATTTTTGAATAAAATGAAAATTGTATTCTCATTCCATAAATTACAAAGATAAAACAACATTTAACTTTCAAATATCATATAATAATAATTAACATTCCATAAATCACAGAAATTCAATCCAAGAACGGACTTTTTTCAATAAACGTGACCATTTCTCTATCCGAAAGAATGTGCTGGAAGATCTCTTGGCTAAAAAAGTCAGTAAGTCTATTCACTCTTAATATTTCAATCGTCGAAACCACAGGCCCATCTCTAACAGCCTCTTTGGAATCGCCTTCATCTACACTGAAAACGCTGGCTTGACCATCAAACACTTCCGTGTCAACTCGTTGTAAAGATGGTCGGGACTCGATAGCAGCGTTCTGGTCGACGAACGTGATCCCTTCCGACTTATGTCTTCTCATTGGACTGCCGTCGTTTCTCTTCAGAATACCGGGGTTTTCCGTAGGACTATCCTGAGCTGAGGTAACCGACTCTGTGGATGATGGCCAGGGCACAAGTGAGGCCTGTGATTGGATTCCCAGGTGGTCTTTCTTTTCAGTTAGATCGGGACGGTAGCCGGCGTTCTCGTCCCAGGCTCTTCGGCAGTTTGACATTATCCATGAAGCTTCTTCATTGGTGGGAACCCTTTGGAATAAATTACGGACAATCTATTTTATTATATTTGTTTGGTGGCCTTCACATATTTGACTGCAGAATATTAAGATGCCACTTTGTGAGGATGAACTGGACCTATACGTAGGTAAAGGTTATAGATTGAATATCGTGTTTTTTCACACTACTGGAATCCGTCAACTCACTAAAATCTTGTCTTTTGTTTCTTAGCCACAAGTATTTATATTGTCACCATAGAAACTAGCCATAATTAATAATTATAACACTTTTAACATCACGCAACGACTTAGTCAACAGTTTCTTCCCATTGCTCAGTACCTCAGTAGCTTTCCATTGGGCGAGGTGAGCATCCTCGTCTTGGGATTGTAGAATCCATCGCCGGTGTCATAGCAACCCTCTGGGATCTCTCTGGTCGGTAACACCTGCGTCTTGTTCGACCGACCGGCTGGCTGGAACCCGGCATTGTACTCGACATAAAATGCTCTGTCGGGAGGTGTACAATACTTCCACTTCGACGGATAGTATTTAATTCTGGGTAAACGAAGCAGATGCATTCATTAAATGTAAACAAAGTGTATAAAATGTACAAAATAATACTTTGAACCTAACTGCACAGGGGCCTCATTCTACAACTCCATTGCTGGTCTGATAGCAATTTCTTCCATAAGATTAACATTGAAATAATTGTTAGCGGACCGCAGCTTGTAGCTTGTGAGTTGTAGAATCAGGGTCCCGGTCTCCGCATCTACATGGAAAAAAGGATATTGCTGAAATTGTTGGCTCTCTTTGGCTTTGGCCAATGTCTATAGCAGTTAGAACAATTAATATTTTACTATTATAGCAAAATATAGATTGTTATTATTCATTATTGAATCTACAATCACAGGTGGTTTCTGCGGTCTTCCATACTGATTTGTTTTTATTGCTGTATTTTAATTTCAAGTTTATGCTGCAGAGTTCCAAGTTTTTTTTCTGATTGAGAAGAAAGGAAATATAAGAAGGTACTGTTGCAAATGATGCAAATGTTGCACTGTGAATGATGAACGCAACTGACCCATCTTTAAATTGGTACTGATTGCCAAGGTACACGCCCATACACCATTTGCCGTAGATCTGATTCTTGGAAGGATAAGTGAGAACCCCTTCACCGTCGAATCGACCGTCTTTCATTTGTCCTTGGTACACGACACCTGTAATATATCGGTAATCTCAAAGGAACGAAGCCACAATTGCAAAACTTTTCAGGAAAGACGAAAATACAATTAAAGGTGTTGCTTCGAAACAGTGCCGTAACTAGGGATTTCGGCTCCCGGTGCCAATCTAAATTTTGTCCCCCCCCCCCCCCCCCCCCCCCCCACCCGAACCATACCTCCCCAGAAAACGCTAAACCCAACTAGTGATGATTTCAGACTAGGACAAACCAAAACTTTGGTTGTGCACAAAACAAAATAATTATGCAAAACGGTGGTCCAACATTTCCACGGCCCTTGACAATGACAGCAATGAGGGGCCTGGGGGGGGGGGGGGTCCTCCTAACCATAAGCGGGTCCAGGGCCCTGAAACAGAAAATGTTGATTTTTTGATAGGATTTTAATGGTTTTTTAATCATTTCTGACGTTCAATTTCACTGAATTTTTTTCAGCAGAATAATTTTTATTTTAAAACTTTATTTCAAAATTCTTTAAAGGGCGCATTAATTTGTGAAGAGGGGGGGGGGAGGGTTAGACCCCTTGGGTATGACTGAAATCAGCACCAACATCTACCATGCCCCGCAGGGCGTTTTTTTGTTTTTAATACGCAAAAATTAATTTTGGGTGCAAAAAAGTCATTAGGTACATAAAAAAATTTCTTCCTGGCTCCCCCTTGTAGGCGGCGCCCTGTGCTGCCGCACCGCCCACACACCCCTTGTTACGGCCCTGCTGGGAAATGATGATAGTCAATCACCATGAGGCATGACGAATCTCCCCGTGCCGCACATCGCGTTGAGGTGCGTATGCCACTGTCCGGCGTAAGTGCTCTGCGTCGCAAACCTCACTTCGGGCAGCTCTCGGATTGTGTCCTGGCTGGACCGTCGTCGAAGCTCTTCGTGCTAATAGGGAACACGCACAAGTTTTTGAATGCGGTTAATATACATTGTTTCAAAATAACAGCATACATGTTGGTAAGACACACTATTTTCAATCTCAAAAGCGTACATTTTCATTCATATAAATATGAAAATTTTAGCGGGAAAACGCCATTCCGGCGAGTGATGTAATATTTTAGTATAACCATGGCAACATCATTGTTGGTTGATAAAAATGACATCACTCGCCGTAATGGCGTTTTCCCGCCAAACTTTACACTGATTTTTAATGTCATTTTACTATGAATGAAAATTAAAATTTTTTAGTGTAAAAACAATGTGTTTTACAAACAAATACATTGTTATTTTGAATTATAGTTTTTAATAAATTCGCGCATATTCTCTAGTATTAGTACAGATATTTGATTGAGCGTCGCCATTTGAAACAATTAGGCCAAATCTTGCGTTTGCAAGTGCCCCGCAGGGAATTTTTTGATGTTGGCATTCATAACTACGGTTTTCATGCGTTTCTGACACAAAAACTGTTTGTATTTTGCTGTCCTAGTATGGGTACATTATCTATGATGCTTACAGTTATCATTTTGATAACTGTATAAAGAACATTGATAACTACACACATTGGGCCTGGCTGCACGTTACAAAATGCCCTGCTTGCGAAGCCGCATTTCTACCAGTCACATCGACTCTTTACATCTTCTTGTCTTGTCAAAGACGTGCTCACCTGGAAATGCGAGAGATACGCCGTGGACACTCGCGAGGCGCGATTGTGTCGGAGAATCTTGTCCCAGTTCCCCTCGACAATCTGCACACTCGACCTCGCCATGTCAATCGGCGGCATGATGTCACTCAACTTCTTGGCAAACAGAACTTGACACTAGTCAAAACAGATGAGTGCTGAAATGCAAGCGTCTAGTATGCGGTGTGTTGATAGAATGAAGATTGTTTCTGAAGTAACCAGGTTTGTTCGTCGGGGTGTTCTAACCTGCTCGGAGCAGGCGTAAGTACGTCACTGAATATGATAGGTGCAAGGATTTCGAATCAAAACTCGACGGATAGGTATAAGTAAACTGTTGCGTGACGACTTCCGGTGTGATCTGAGCAGGTTAGAACACCCCGACGAACAGACCTACTGATACACCGTGTCTGAGATGACATCTCACGGTGACTGAGAGGTGAAATATTTTTTTTGTCTGCCCTGCTTGAAAAATCTCGACTACTTTCTGGAGTAAGTCCAGACACCAGAACTAGTCAGACAAGAGACCAGAAATGGTGTCCAGACATACTCCAGGATTTGGAACAGACACAATCAGAATCAGACAATAACAGACAATACCAGACAATACCAGAACACATTTCACTTTCTTTTATCAGACTTATCCAGACATATCAGACATAACCAGACGAATGTGGATTGGAACTGACAAGAAACTATCAGACTTTACCAGACAAATGTCTTGGAACTAACAAGAATCTATCAGAAGTAATCAGACATTACCAGACAGTGAATACACTAGACATAAACAGAAGTAATCAGACATTACCAGACCGAATACACCAGACCTATCCGGAAGTTATCAGACATTACCGGACTATACCAGACATATCCAGAAGTTATCAGACATTACCTGACTGACTATACCAGACATATCCAGACCTAATCAGAAATTACCAGACCGAATACACCAGACCTATCCAGAAGTTATCAGACATTACCAGACTATACCAGACATATCCAGAAGTAATCAGACATTACCGGACTGACTATACCAGACATATCCAGACCTAATCAGAAATTACCAGACCGAATACAACAGACCTATACAGAAGTTACCAGACTATACCAGACATATCCAGAAGTAATCAGACATTACCACTGACTATACCAGAAATATCCAGACCTAATCAGATATTACCAGACCGACTATACCAGACTTATCCAGAAGTTATCAGACATTACCAGACTATACCAGACATATCCAGAAGTAATCAGACATAACCAGAATATACCAGACATATCCAGAAGTAATCAGACATTACCAGACTATACCAGATATATCCAGAAGTAATCAGACATTACCAGACTATACCAGACATATCCAGAAGTAATCAGATATTACCAGACCGACTATACCAGACATATCCAGAAGTAATCAGACATTACCGGACTGGCTATACCAGAAATATCCAGACGTAATCAGACATTACCAGACCGACTATACCAGCCCTATCCAGAAGTTATCAGACATTATCAGACTAAACCAGACATATCCAGAAGTAAGTAATCAGACATTACCAGACTATATACCAGACATATCCAGAAGTAATCAGACATTACCAGACTATACCAGACATATCCAGAAGTAATGAGACATTACCGGACTGACTATAGGTACCTACCAGAAATATCCAGACCTAATCAGACATTATCAGACCGACTATATTAGACCTATCCAGAAATTATCATACATTACCAGACTATACCAGACATATCCAGAAGTAATCATACATTACCAGACTATACCAGACATATCCAGAAGTAATCAGATATTACCAGACCAACTATACCAGACATATCCAGAAGTAATCAGACATTACCGGACTAACTATACCAGAAATATCCAGACCTAATCAGACATTACCAGACCGACTATACCAGCCCTATCCAGAAGTTATCAGACATTATCAGACTGAACCAGACATATCCAGAAGTAATCAGACATTACCAGACTATATACCAGACATATCCAGAAGTAATCAGACATTACCAGACTATACCAGACATATCCAGAAGTAATCAGACATTACCGGACTGACTATAGGTACCTACCAGAAATATCCCGACCTAATCAGACATTATCAGACCGACTATATTAGACCTATCCAGAAATTATAATACATTACCAGACTATACCAGACATATCCAGAAGTAATCATACATTACCAGATTATACCAGACATATCCAGAAGTAATCAGATATTACCAGACCAACTATACCAGACATATCCAGAAGTAATCAGATATTACCAGACCAACTATACCAGACATATCCAGAAGTAATCAGACATTACCGGACTGGCTATACCAGAAATATCCCGACCAAATCAGACATTACCAGACCGACTAAACCAGCCTGATCCAGAATGTATCAGACATAACCAGACTATACCAGACATATGCAGAAGTAATCAGACATTACCAGACTATTATACCAGACATATCCAGAAGTAATCTGACATTACCGGACTGGCTATACCAGAAATATCCAGACCTTATCAGACATTACCAGACCGGCTATACCAGCCCTATCCAGAAGTTATCAGACATTACCAGACATTACCAGACTATTATACCAGACATATCCAGAAGTAATCAGACATTACCGGACTGACTATATTAGAAATATCCAGACCTATCCAGACATTACCAGACCGACTATACCAGACACATCCAGAAGTTATCAGACAATACCAGACTATACCAGAAATGTACAGAAGTAATCAGACATTACCAGACGGATTATGCCAGATATATCCAGACCTAATCAGACATTACATTACATTACATGACATTTAGGTAGCATCTAGGTGTTATTTTGTAAGCATTCAACTGTCCATAAATTTGAATTCATTAAGAATTTAGAAGAGCATGTGTGTGGCCAGAATTAATATCACACTTTTAGTTTTCCGTAGATTTATTTTATCATTAGGTATTTCGCACAGGTAGGTACCTACTTACTTGCATCGATATTATCATGTACATATAGAATGTCAATATCACGATAATAAATTGCAATGATCCTGTACATCATTTTTTTTTTAAATATAATTGAATCTATTTTCAAAATATTTTCATACATGTAAATTAATATAAATATGCACATAAATTTTAAAGATCTTGAAACCTGCGGGATTTGGCTCAGAGGGTAGAACACAAAGAATCAGCAATATTATAATTTGTTTATTACAAAGAAAATAAATGTTCATTGATGTGAAAAGAGCAATCAAAAATTATGAAACAATATTACGTTCGATACGTCGGCAGTAGTGATGATGTCGTCTGGTTTGTTTACTTCCGCGTAAACAAGTGGATGGCGTTGACTCTTGCGTAGTGTGTCCCGTGAACTCCAGTCCACCAGCAGAATGAAATGACTGGATATGTCACCTCCTTCAGCTGCGATGCGATGATGTTGTCTAATAACCCCTTGGTTACCAGGACGTCCAGCAGTCCGTGCACAAGGAGTGACCTCCTCGAGCAGTTGGATCAAGTTGGCTCAGGCTGATGACGTTCGTGGCTGCAGACTCGTCGGTTTCTCCCGGAGTTGCAATTCACTAACTTTTATACTTTAACATTTACTGACTTTAATGTTGAAACTGTTCAGTTGATCACTTGTAACTTGAAATTGTCTTAATGCGATATTATTTGCCTCAGCATTAGGCTTGAAGTTTGAATTTACTGGGTTGACGTTTATACAAAAATGTTATTTTAATGTTTACCTTCGATCACATCGGCACTGTCTCGCTGAAATTATACTAGGTTGCGTGCACAAGGCTTCACGGTTCGCGAGGCAGGTCTCACTGCTCTGAGAAAACTCCGACTGATGAAGTTTGTCTGGTAGCTTGACGTTTTTATACTCTCTCACCTCGGTTTACCGCCAAAGAATATGATTGGTTGGTTTCGTACACGTGGTAGCTATTTTTAGGCATTCTGTCATTTCTAAAGCCCGCGAAACGACTTTCTTTCTGCACGTAGGCCCATGCTTTTCTTGGAATCACTGAAAACTAGTCTGGCTGACTGGTTTTGTAGCGTTATCACAATGACTGGTTCACTTGTTATTACGTGGTGACATCACAATTTAGGTAAGGTCACATACTTTTTATATGGATTCACTCACTTTCTTGATATAATTGCACATTGTTAAACTTATTTGATTACTCGTTATATTTTTGTCTATATTTTGATTGCTGTTGAATTTTAAGATTGTAAGTTTACATAATGATTCTAATTAATTACTTTGTGTTCAGTTAACCTTGACTCTAAGAATGCCATGCTACAAGCTTGTTCATTCTTTAAACCTATTTCAAGCAAACATTATTATTTTTTTTTAAAGTTAATTTTCTAACCTAGATAGGCCAACTTGTTACAGAGCCCCCTGAATTCTTGTTGTTCACCTTTTGACTGAAGTCAAATTTGAAATACATTGAAATTTTGAATGAGAAAATGGTGATAAAACAAGGATTCACATAGAGACTGGACTATCTAGCAGGAATAATCTCTTCCTTTTGACAAACAAAAAGTTTCCTTGAACAGATGCAAGTTTATTTCCCCTTACAGCTGTCTAATCTAAACCTGAATGAATGAACTCACCCCTCCGTCTACCAAAACAAAAACAAACCTCATCCTACTTCCCGGAAACGATGCTCGACTCAACCCTCTCTCTTATCACAGTCCCGTTATTGGCCTAGTGACCTACTTCTGCTGGGTCATCATACTTCGACCATAACATCAACATTGTTGTTGTCATCAGTAGGAATCAGCTGCTCGACGTATTGTTTTTCTATCTGCCGTCCACGATCGAATGGGAATGTAACTTTGGCATCTTCTTGAACATCTTGCGTTGGCCCTATTGAAATTACCTCAACTAGGTGTGTCCAGAAGAATTCTTCACGCTTATTCCTTGCAGTGGTCGATGTATAAGTTTCATTTTCTTTCTTGACTTCCGTTTCAGTTTCTTCGTTACTTTCTTCATCTTGAAAGTCTTTATCTTCAATTTGTAGAGATTCTTGCATCAACGGACATGTAATCTTCATCATTTCTTCGTATGCAATTTCTTCGAGCATTTCCATGTTTGCTACGTAATCGAAGGGTTGTATTTTCTCGTCATAACTGGTTTCGGTCAACTCGTCGTTCAATGTTATTAATAACTCGTCATTCACTCGTTCAGTAATACTTGCGGCTGGAATCGAACTAAGCTCCGCACAAAAGTTGTAATTTTCGCTCTTCTCAAATTCTTGGACAAAACTAGACTCGGATTTAACTAATTGTTCTTGATCTGCTGCTTTTTCTTCAATAACTATGGTTTCAGTAACCATCTCAATAATCTCAATAATCTCCTCAATATCTTCAAGATTCTCAATAATCTTCACATCTTCAGTACGACCTTTGCGTCTGAAATCAACAAATTCTTCCTCCTCCAAATTCAATTCAACAACAACATTACAGTTCAGATCCTCCACACAACAAACAGTCTCCATTTCATCGCCGTCAAACTCAATATTGACCAAGGCTTGTCTAGTCACCTCAAATTCTTCATTTTCATCTCGTGAATTGTTCACGGTTTCCTCTGCAACTCCCTGTACCAAACATTCTGGAATGACTTCATCTTCGAACGATTCGTTTTCTTGACTCTCTGCTTTCTTTACAGCGTCTTCTTTAACACCTTCAATGACAACTTCACATGTCTTCAGCTGGTCTAAATCTTCTTGCTCTTTCGTGATGACGTCGTTGTTCTGCAACTCAACTTTCTCAACTTCAAATTGTTCACTGGTTTCTTCGAAATTATCTTGTGGAAGTATAATCTCGGCATCTTCTTCAATTTTCTCTCGTACTGAAATATCAGCGATTTCAACACGATCCTGACTCTGAATCTTCGTTTCTTCTTCTTCCTTCTTCTGTGTCTTGGGCAGACAAAAATCTTGAACATCTTCTTGCGGCGTTGTAACCTCATAAAAACTTTCTTCAACTTTGTCAGGCTGCTCACAGTTCTGCTCAGAATTCACATCTGATTGCAACCTATTGCAGACAACTTCTTCTTCTTCTTCTTCTCTCGTTGAAACATCTGCTTCGAATGCAGCGTCTTTCTCCAGTTCATCCTTCCATTTTCTTGAAACTTCACGGACGTATTCTATGAGATTTACGCGTTCCCAATGCCACAATTGCTTCAAATCTTCACTTTCCGAATCTGCATAATCATCATAATATGCTGCTCCGTACACGTGGTCATCATATTCGGAACTTTGCTTGGAATACGTTTCCTCTGCTTCATATTTGTATTCCCTATATCTTCTCCAATTTTCGTCTTCTTTGTCGTATCTCCTAAGTAATTCTGCCCTTGCCCTTTTACTAATCTGCGCATTTTCTTCTGTCCTGTCGTGACAAATACTCATCAACTCTTCCTCATCCAATGCAGCAAATTCTTTCATCGTCCATTTTTCTTCTCTTCTTCTTTCAAATTCTATATAGATTCTTCTTGACAATTCATCAATTCGTTCTGTTCTCATTAAATGGTATAAATCCCGATTACTAAACTCGCAGAATTCTAATTTGACACTTCTATTTTCTTCTTGTTCTTCATATTCCTTCTTATTTAGCTCGACCCAGGATTTCCAATATTCTTCATCTTTTTCATCCATCGTAAAAGTTCTTTACGGCTTGTTCTTCAGTTTTCTGGATCTTTACATCTTCTTCAGACGACTTCCGTCAACAATCATCAGCGACTGGGTTAGGTCATTTCTGTCGATGCCTAATCTGGTTCCCACGCTATCAATAACAACAAACTTGTTCCCATGACAATTAACTACACAGTTGATGTTTCTGCCCCCCTCTATCACCTGAATACTCGTGACCTCTGACTCACTAAGCTCTGCCCCCTCTACAGTATCATCTAAATTCACAGTTGACGATAAACTTGCATCTCGATCTTCCATCGTAACAGATGTAATGAACTAACATGCACAAATCTACAGTTGGCTTTATCTTTACGTTAACGGGTTGATTCTATGTAAAATTTCCAAATACATGAAAATTTTACGCAATGCCTGTGTCCACAAGTTTCAGAACAACTGAGTAACTCTTTCACAATCAAGAAAACAATTATTTCTGTCAAAACAATTGCTCCCAGGAATGTTATTCGAGCCCCACACGTTGAGCGCCACTGAAACCTGCGGGATTTGGCTCAGAGGGTAGAACACAAAGAATCAGCAATATTATAATTTGTTTATTACAAAGAAAATAAATGTTCATTGATGTGAAAAGAGCAATCAAAAATTATGAAACAATATTACGTTCGATACGTCGGCAGTAGTGATGATGTCGTCTGGTTTGTTTACTTCCGCGTAAACAAGTGGATGGCGTTGACTCTTGCGTAGTGTGTCCCGTGAACTCCAGTCCACCAGCAGAATGAAATGACTGGATATGTCACCTCCTTCAGCTGCGATGCGATGATGTTGTCTAATAACCCCTTGGTTACCAGGACGTCCAGCAGTCCGTGCACAAGGAGTGACCTCCTCGAGCAGTTGGATCAAGTTGGCTCAGGCTGATGACGTTCGTGGCTGCAGACTCGTCGGTTTCTCCCGGAGTTGCAATTCACTAACTTTTATACTTTAACATTTACTGACTTTAATGTTGAAACTGTTCAGTTGATCACTTGTAACTTGAAATTGTCTTAATGCGATATTATTTGCCTCAGCATTAGGCTTGAAGTTTGAATTTACTGGGTTGACGTTTATACAAAAATGTTATTTTAATGTTTACCTTCGATCACATCGGCACTGTCTCGCTGAAATTATACTAGGTTGCGTGCACAAGGCTTCACGGTTCGCGAGGCAGGTCTCACTGCTCTGAGAAAACTCCGACTGATGAAGTTTGTCTGGTAGCTTGACGTTTTTATACTCTCTCACCTCGGTTTACCGCCAAAGAATATGATTGGTTGGTTTCGTACACGTGGTAGCTATTTTTAGGCATTCTGTCATTTCTAAAGCCCGCGAAACGACTTTCTTTCTGCACGTAGGCCCATGCTTTTCTTGGAATCACTGAAAACTAGTCTGGCTGACTGGTTTTGTAGCGTTATCACAATGACTGGTTCACTTGTTATTACGTGGTGACATCACAATTTAGGTAAGGTCACATACTTTTTATATGGATTCACTCACTTTCTTGATATAATTGCACATTGTTAAACTTATTTGATTACTCGTTATATTTTTGTCTATATTTTGATTGCTGTTGAATTTTAAGATTGTAAGTTTACATAATGATTCTAATTAATTACTTTGTGTTCAGTTAACCTTGACTCTAAGAATGCCATGCTACAAGCTTGTTCATTCTTTAAACCTATTTCAAGCAAACATTATTATTTTTTTTTAAAGTTAATTTTCTAACCTAGATAGGCCAACTTGTTACAATCTACACAAGATATGAGTTTCCACACAAAATCTCAATGAAATCTAAACAAAAATGAATTTAAAATGGAAACTCGTTTTCCTAGACTGTACGCTTAATCTCTTCAACAGTGGAGACAAAAGCCAGTGCACAGCATGCACAGAAAGGTGCAATGCCAATCACTGTCATAAGTAACCTCCGAGCTCTGACTCATTGATTTGGAAAATATTGGTACCATTGGCCCCTTGAATCAGACCCAGTCGTTGACCACCTATTTAGTCATAATCTTAGTAAAACAATCTTCCGTATGCATTCTCATGCAGGGTTCTCTAGGTATCTACGTTTTTATAAGCGGTGAAAGTCTTTATGTGAATAATCGTTGTGTTGGGGAGAGGGAGGTGCACCAGGAGAGTATTTTGACAGCATTCAAGCTATAGTTACTTGCGGGAATTTCAATATTCTTTACTAAGTTTTAACAACATACTTTTGATAAAAATGCTAAAAATCAAGGACAAAATGTAAACGATGGTTCATTCAACAGTGGCAATAATATTTCAGGTTTGTGTTGAAATATGAAAATGTATTTATTAATCATAATGTAATAATGTTAATACACTCTTCTTAAAAATAACGCTCAACTAAATTTGGCACTGTAAAAAATTTAATAGGTACCAACCTATAAACAAATGGAAACAATATAATTACAAAATGTAAAAATGCATTGGATGGAGCGGATACCGATCCTGGTTTGCAGTTCTTCGCCTCTATACCATACTATACAATGGAATTTTGTCATCGGCTTCCAAAAAGGGGCTGTGGGTATATGTCCTGTAAAATGAAATGAAGAGAAAAGTAGTCGCACATGAGAAACATTAAAAATTATCTTATCTTATTACCGTCGCAATAAAAAAAAATGTTACTGGGTAGAGGGACGAGTAAGAACGTAGTGTGCATGCCTTTGAAACCCATGCTGAGAATTCTTGCCAAGATCATTGTAATATTATCTTGATTATATTTTTAGAAGTTTGATTCTATTTTTTTTAAATGATAAGATTTTGCTTCTCTTGGCAAGATCTTGTATAGTTCTTGTTTAGATATTTTTATGATTAGACCAGCGTATCTTAAACAATTTTCTACCCTGCGGACCCCTTTAAAACAGTGGTACTCAACCTTTTTGATTTGCGGGCCAATAATACGAATTTGCTTTTGTTGGCTGGCCGCATTTTTTTAAAGGACAATAATGCTCACGTGATCAGGTAGGTTATTTACAAGCGCGTAGGAACTACTTTTGTCAAGGGGGGACGAAGCTCTTCAGTTTTAGCCCCGCAGGGCGTTCTTTTAGAATATAACAATTTAAAACTAATTCTGGGGCTCTCAAATGCATGAACTGAAGCAAACTTCTCTCCATTTGTTGCCCCGCAGGGCGTTTTTTTTATTTAAGCAAAATTTTAAGTGATTTTGGGATGAAAGTCACTTTGTTTCACTTGTTTCACTTAATTTTGTATGGAGAATAGATAGAGGTTCAGTCGGTTCGGATGGGGGATAATTCCCCCCTAACAACGTGCCTGGTTCATTCAGTGTCTGTTGATTATTATGAAACGAATCGAACAACATTTCACACTCCAAATCAAACACATTTTACAATTTTCGTAAATGGTAAATGGCTTCATGCGTGAATCCTAAAATGACAACTCTCAAAATATGTCTCAGATGAAATAAAATTTGTTTTAATAGTATTTTTTCAGTGGACACATTTTTGGAATAAATAGGTATTTGAATCATCAACTAAGGGGCCACAAAAATTAGTCCCGCGGGCCGCAGGTTGAGTACAGCTGCAGGTAGTTTAGTTTGTTGTCGCGGACCCCCATACCTTTTCAATTTCGTGATGTCTTCGCGGACCCCCTGTGAGGACTCCGCGGACCATAGTTTAAGAATAGCTGATTTAGACAATTAAATTGTTAATATTTGACAAAATCTTGTTAAGATCTTGGCAAGAGTTTCAGCAGGGAAGTCCCTTCTTCGGTATTATCACATCATCATTGAATGTGGTGAATGTAGTAATGCATCCCAAGTTTTTCTGAAATAAAGAATCGTTGAAAATTACATCATTGATCTGTTTTAGATAAACTATTAAAATAAGCGTCTTTAATTACCATTGAAAACAGTGTTTCATGACGGAATTGGTTTGGTGCCGTTGTTTTGTTGGATCATGTTACTTGGATTGTTCAATGAAGAATTCTGTAACAGAAATTACTTATTTAACTAGGAACATACAACATAATCAAAATAATATACAAATAAAACTTAAAATCAGTCAAAGGTATACTGATGATATTATCTCATATGTTTTACGTATAGCCAGGCGCGTAGGAAGGGGGGGGGGGTGGGGGGAGATTATCCCCACTCGAGCAGGCCCCCATTTACCATATAAAATTAAGTTTAGTGTCCAAAAATCACTTAAAAATTGTTTAAATTATAAAAAAGCCCCGCGGGGCAAAAATATGGAGTTATTTGTTGTAATTTGAGCGTATAGTTATCACAGAAACGATTTTAAAATCTTAGTTCCTACGCGCCTGTACGTAGCTCAGTTATATCTTCAACTTACTAAATTAGGTAAAAGCTCGGTGTCTTTGCAAGACTTTCAGCAGGGAAGTATCTTCTTGGGTACGATCACATCATGGAGATTTATTCTTGTTCGCAGTATATATCTCTATGATCACATCATCATTGAATGAGGTGAATGTAGTAATGCCATGCCCCAAGTGTTTCTGAAATAAAACAATCGTCATGTTATTATTATACTCAATATTGCCTGAAGTGATCAGTTTAAGACGTGTCTTTAATTACCCTTCAAAACAGTGCTTCGCATGACGGAATTGGTTTGGTGCCGTTGTTTTGTTGGATCATGTTGCTAGGATTGTTCAGTGAAGAATTCTGTAACAGAGTATACCTACATAGCCTACAACATAAACCCAAATAATATACAAATAAAAATTGAAGTCAGTCAAAGGTATGTAATCAGGCGCGTAGGAATTTTACTTTGAGTGGGGGGTCAATAATATTGGGGATTGATGGATGTCAGGAAAGGCCGTGCGCTGCTACAAGGGGGTCTGGGGGTTCAACCCCCAGTTAGCCCCGCAGGGCCTTTTTTAATTTTTAATAAAAAAGAATCGAATTTGAAGCAATTTTATCATTATTAATTCAAAGAAATTTAAAATGTTTGATATGCCATATTCTGTAGAACTTAGACAAATTGTTTTTTAATCCCCATTGGCCTCGCTGGGCATTTTTCTAGTTTTTGATTTTAAAAAATCGAGTTCTATTTTGGCATCCTTTTAAAAGAAATTTAAAATGTGTGAGTTGCAATATTCTTGGGGAAACTTTAGACAAAATGCAATATAATCTGTAAATGTTGTTATTTGATAAAATCTCCAATGGGGACATTTTTGAATTCTAGTTAAAAGATAATAGATTATGAATCGATTTTGGAATACCTTTGAAAAAGGTTGCAATAAGCGCAACAGCAATAAGCAATAATAAGAATCTCAAATAGTTTCACGTGTAATTATTAAATTTCATGAGGATGATCATGTTGGACATATGAGTAAATAAGTTGCCTCAGTTATTGGATAATATCTACTCTGTTCAATTAGTTATGCAAAACTTGAGAAAATTTTGAGAATTCAACGTCATGAAGCAAATCTGTGCATTTTTGGAAGGTGATCACCTTCTGGGAAGGTGATATGTGGGGGCTAATTCTTGAGATTCACGTTTGAAACCGTGTACGTTCACTGTTTAAAACGTAAAAACGTTAAAAGCTAAGCAATAGTTCAAGTTTCATGTTCAAGTTGTATACAATGCAAACGTAAATGGTTTCAAAACTTGAAAACTCAAGACACCCCCTCCTTGGGGGTGTTGTGGATCTCTGGCAGGGGGGGGGGTCAGGATCCAGCAGGGGTTCCCCCCGCTCCCCCCCCCCCCCTTTAATAACTGATGAATATTATCTCAGTTCACTGGCACACCCCATCTTACTGGCAATGGATACTATGACGAGCAGTGTTGAAGTAGATAACATAATACAATATATATTATGTATAATATTATTAATATATTATATATTAATATATTAATATTATATATATAATATAATATTATATATTAATATTATATTATATTATAATATAAATAATATATAATTAATTTAATATTGATGTTATCTTTTTCATGTTTTAATTTTTCGCATAATAACTTTGTCCTCTTTTTTATTAGTTTGTATACTTACCTATGTAATTTTTTTTATTATTAAAAATTGTTGAATTATTTATTATGTATGTATCTGGCAGCAGGGCACATAGTGTTACGGGGGCTACCCTATTTCTGCTGCCAGCAAATGCACTGTGTGTATTTGGAAAATAATAAATAAAAAAAAAAAAGTAACATGTTTAAAAATGCAGTAATTGTAATTGTATTCAGCTACTTTCTTTATTGAAAATAGAAATAGTAACTTTTATCCCGTTACAATTTTTAATAACTTTAGTGAAATGTAACATAATGCATTTAGTATATGAACTGCAAATTTAAAAGATTTGACCTCCGGTGGGATTTGAGCCCACGACCTTTAGATTGCCGGTCTAATGCTCTACCAACTGAGCTACGGAGAATCCTTCAAATTTGCAGATTTAAATTCTTTTAAATTTGCATCTTTAAATTTTTAAAAATTTTAAAATTCATTTTAAAATTCATTAAAAATTCATTTAAACTTCATTTAAAAATTCATGAAATTTTTAAATCTTTTAAATTTGCAGTTCATATACTAAACATCATCCCATCTGAGATTGTCAGATTATTTCTACATAATGCATTTAATTCATCTCTGAATAATGTAAAATGTCCAATTCAGTTTAAAAAAAAATAATTAGCTCTTGAATAAGGCATACAACAAAATTCTAAAATGCCTTTGGCCTAGACATTTTTCTTGTCCTCAGCCCTAGAACACTATTTTCAGTTATCAATGACAACGTAATTCAATCCCTTCAATAGTAAAAAACCTGAAGGAAAAATGCTAGTAAAATTAAAGTAACTGTGAAAGTAACTGCTGTCAATACCCCTGTAACTGTAGCTGCTGTAACAGTGTTAGAATTTTGAGCCAGTAACTGTAACTGTTATACTGCTACATTTTAAAAGTAACTACAACTCTGGACGATAGCACTGACTATTCTCATAACAATACGTGTCAGACCTCAATTGAACCATAATTTCATATTTAAAAAAATATATACTTTCTTTGTAGGTATTTTTTTTTCTTAAAATGAGTTCATACCTAACATGACAATTTAGGTACAACTTATTCAGAATGATGAAAGAAAATTGGATCTGCCATAAAATTTCATTTTCAGATTTCGCAAATAATCTTCTACCCAAGCTTTTACCTCTAATGACATTAGAACGAACTTATGATACGTGTACATTTGTCTTTATACGACTAGACTAGACGATACAATTCACACAAAGTTGAAAAATAATTAGAGGAGGCAGGCTCATTTACCCACTTGTAGGTCGTACACTTACCTCCAAAGACGTACTCCACTGTTCCTCCATTCTTCATCGCAACATTGTATTTTCTGTTATACATACGCGTTGAATTTGATTAAATATCGTAATGCATGAATGTATAGGCAATCACATTTTCCCACTTATAAAATTTCCTATTTTGTGTAGGTACGGTATACACTCAGCAAATGATAAGACGGTATTTGAAAGATATAGATTACTAATAAAAATGTAATGGCATCAAAATGTTGAAGTCTCTGCTAACTCCTCATCAGTAACAGTAACAGTCAACAGTAACTCGTAACAACAAGGATTGACTTTCAAGGAACCTGACCAGCAGCGAATCCGTTTCTTTCAAATACCGTTTTATGATTTGTTGGGTGTATACTCACGGTAAAACACGGTAAAATTTTCTATCACATTCAAATCATTATCTAGATACTTTTTTGAGTAACTGGCTGTAGAGTCTTTCACTTTCTGGTATTCATCAAGTAAAAATATTAAATTTGTGACGTTCCTTCTTACCATATTTTAAACAAATAGTTTTTGAGCGAGCGAAGCGAGCGTTCCTTTTGGCTCTGTTGGCACGGACCTCTGTTTTTTTTTTTTATTTTTTTCTGCCAGGTTGCACCGTTTCAGCGATCGATCTGAAATTTTGCACACATGTAAAACCAACCTTCTCTGTTTGCAGACCCTAATTTTTTTGAAATCCATTCATTGGTTAAAATTTAAATAAATATCTCCTGATAGGCTAAAAATGAAAACGGTCTTCGATAATTCTGATCAAACTCATATTTTGCATGATCATTAAGACCAACATTGTCTCTTATTTTACAAAATATCATCCCAATCAGTTAAGAACGTATGAACTTATTGACATTCTTAATATCTGTCAGTAATGAAGTATCGAAATTAATGTTTTCCAGTGCCAATTGAATCTGATTTGCTATATGTACCAGGATGCTTAGATGCTATTTTCAAGTTTCGATGAAAATCATATACTTTTTTATTGATTAAGTGATCATATTTCAATTAAATATGGATGTATATGTTTTCTTTGCGTTGTGGACGCATTTCCGGTTCGAAAATTTGCACGTACACGTGCTCGCTCATCAACGCGTTACACTGAGCGTTTTCCTAATATAAAATTTATGGACTACATCAGTTATTTTTCTGTTGTTTGATCGGCAGAATTTTTATATATTTTTTTGCAATTACTAAATATTTAAAACACACTGTGGTTACTTACTTACATACACTAAAGGGTCCATGCAAGGTGTATTTATAGGTGTAACTAAGAGAAGAACAGTACGGTTTTAGAAGAGGACGTTCAACAACTGACCTCATCTTTGCAGTAAGACAGATCATGGAAGACCGATGGGTGAAGGGGAACGGGATGAGAATGATATTTCTGGACCTGGTAAAGGCGTACGACAGAATGCCAAGAGAAGAAGTGTGGCGGTGCCTAGAGAAGAAAGGTGTGGACAGTGGAGTGATACAAAGAATTCAAAGTATGTATAAGAAAAACAGTAGCTGCGTGCAGATGGGAGTGGGAAAAACGGACTGGTTTGAAGTGAGGGAGGGACTGAAGCAAGGGAGTGTATTGTCACCAACATTATTTACAGTGGTAATGGATGAGATGATGAGAGAGGTCGAGCCGGATTACAAAGAGGACACCCGCACACTCTTATATGCAGACGATGTTCTTGTGTGGGCAGAGACCGAGGAAGAGTTGCAAGAGAAAATCAGCAGGTGGGAAGAAGTGACAGCAAAATATGGACTAGAAATCAGCAGAGAAAAAAGCGAAACCATGGTTATGGAAAGGCAACAGAAGACACGGTGCCGGATGCAGATGCGAGGAGAGGAACTGACAGAAAAAGACGAGTTTAAATATCTAGGCAGTGTATTGGCAAAGGATGGAAAGGTGGACAAGGAGATCGAGAGGAGGGTGAGAGCAGCAGAAGTGTTTAACCAGAGTGTAAGGAAGCTACTGTGGAATGAAGATGTGCCCCACAGGTGTAAGATATTACTGTACAAAACCTACTATGTACCAATCTTAACATATGCAGCAGTAACTTGGTAAATGGGAGGGAAGGAAGAAATGAAAATGCAGGCTGCGGAAATGAAGTTCCTGAGAAGTGTGGCAGGGGTGACGAAGATGAACAAGGTGAGGAGTGCAAAGATTAGAAAGGACCTTGAAGTGGAGTCTCTTAGATTTAAACTTGGAAAAGAGAGGCTAAGATGGTACGGACATATGAAGAGGATGGGAGAAGAGAGGATACCATATAGAGAGGCAGAGCGTGCAGCTATGGGTGGCAGAAGAAAGGCAGGAAGACCTAGAACTAAGTGGATGAACGGAATAGATGCAGCCGCAGAAGAAAGAGGAGAGTGTTGGGGAGTAATAACAACAGAGAAGTGGTGTCAACTGCTGGATATGGGTACTAGGGGGTTGTACCTATGCCAAAATGGTACTTCCCATCAAAACCTAGTTAATGCCCACTAATTTTGCACTGAGGCAAGCTCGCGTCGCGAGTCAGTTCTGCCAGCAAATCCTACTTCCACGTCCACGACGTGACCCCTGGGTACATGGCGACCAATGGATGGTCGTCATGTAGCAGACGGAAGAGGGTGCATGGCGAACCTCCGGCGCCATCTAACTGGAACAACTTTGGCTAAGGGAAGGAAAACCCCGACAGAAAACCCTGGCCCTCCAAGTTTGGGGGTTGTGCGAGGGGCTGGTTACCCCTCCACGTAGAAATTACTTTATTCATAATCTTCAAGGAAATAAGCCTCGGATATGCGGATTTAACGGTAACGGAAAAAGCAAGAAAACGGATAAACGACATGGTATTAACGAAACAATTAAGTTTGGTACATGGAATGTGCGTGGACTAAACAATAAAGTAGAGGAATTGGACAGGGAGCTTAATTACAAAAACATTAATTTGGCAGTAATAACTGAAACAAAATTGAAGTTAAAAGGAACCAAAGATCTTCGCAACTACATTATGCTGTACAGTGGTGTACCACAGAACAGAAGAGCATGTAGTGGGGTAGCATTATTAGTAGACAATAGGTGGAAAACTAGAATACAAAGCTATGAATTTATAAATGATAGAATAATATTGACGCGACTGAAAATTGAAAGAGGGTACTTGACAGTAATTGGTGTATATGCTCCGGAGGAAGGTAAGAAAGAAGACACTGCAGAATTTTACGAAGAGCTTCAGAAGCAGATAAATAAGTTCTCAAATGATCATGTCATAGTAGCTGGAGATTTGAACGCTCGTGTTGGAAATCAGCCCATTCCTAATGTTGTCGGAACTTTCGGTGAAGCCCATCTGAACAATAATGGAAGAGAATTGTGTGACTTTGCCTCTTTCAATAATCTCAAGATAACAAACACCTTTTTCCGTAAGAAAGATATCAACAAATATACTTGGAGTGCTAGAGGTACAAAGTCAATTATTGATTATGTAATCGTGAATAAGAAACTTGCATCCCAAGTTAAAGACACTACAGTCTTTAGAGGAAGTGACATCTATTCCGATCATTATTTGGTAGTATCAAAAATATCTCTTTTAACAAAGTGGAATAAAAATTCAACGAACAAACTGAAAGGTATGTGTGATGAAGTATATAAAGTATACCTATTGCAGGAGGAAAGTATTCGAGACCTATATGAGAAGAGGATTAATTCACAGATGGAGAAGTATTCGCAAGTCACTGATGTAGACATGGAATGGAGTAATTTGGAGCGAATTTTAAATACAGCAGCTAGCGAAGCTCTGGGAAAAAGGAAGAAAGTAAGAAAAAGGAAAGGTTTGAGGATTTGGAACGAAGATATAGAAATTGCTGTCAAGGAAAAGCAAGAAGCTTACCTCAATTATCTACAGTTAAGAAATGTTCAAGCAAAAGACAATTACAACGCAAAAAGAAGAAAAGCAAAGGATATAGTTCGAGCAGCTCACCGCGAATCTTGGGACAAATTCATCAGCAATGTAGAAGACGATGTTCATGGCAGGCAAACAGTTGCGTATAAAATTATGAAACATCTAAACGGTACAGAAAGAGATACTGCTTGTCTGAACATTATTAAAGGTGACCAATGGGTTGAGCATTACAAAAAGTTATGGTATGATTCTAATGCGACATCCTCAAAGACCGTCCCTCAATGTAACGCAGATGTAGATAGAATTACATTTGAAGAGCTACAGGAAGCATTATTGGCGTCAAAGAACAGAAAAGCGCCTGGTTTAGATGGAATTAAAGTGGAGCTTCTAAAATGTGGTGGAATATCTTTCAAGGAGCGGTTTTTTAATTTTCTAAATACATGTTGGATAAGTTACAACATACCCAAGAAGTGGAGGGAAGCAAAAATTATATCCTTATTTAAAAAAGGGAATAGAAGCTGTTGTGAAAATTATCGTGGCATAAGTTTATTAAATACAGGTTACAAAATTTATGCAAAAATATTGAATAGAAGATTAATGAACATATCTGATGTTTTACTTTTGGAAGAGCAGAGTGGATTCAGGAGAGGAAGATCGTGTATGGATGACATTTTTACATTAAGACAAGTCATTCAAAAACGGGTTGAATTTAATCTTGAGACGCACATGGCCTTCATTGATTATGAAAAGGCTTTTGACAGAGTAAACCGTGAGACGATGTGGAAGATTTTAGATAAGCGTGGCTACCCCAAACATCTAACAGAGGCCATTAAGGCATTGTACTACGAGACGCACATTTCAATAGATATAGGAGGAGGTGGTTTACGTAAACTTGAGATCAATAGAGGAGTACGACAAGGGTGCTGTTTATCACCTAGCCTATTTAATATATACATTGACGATGTTCTGCGAGAATGGAAGAAACTATGTAAACCTGATATATATCTCAATGCTCATGAAGGTTTTAATACACTCCTTTTTGCCGATGATCAAGTAGTCATACATCGAACTGAAGATCAATTACAGAAGTCCCTGTTCAATTTATATAGTATTTGTAAAACATACCCCATAAAAAATTTGTAAAACATATGACCTTAAAATTTCACTTGCTAAAACCAAGATTATTGCATTCAAAGGAAAATTCCCCGTTCGCTCAAAAATAGTAATTGACAACAATACCCTGGAACAAGTGTCGCATTTTAAATATCTTGGATATGATATAACTTATCTACGTGACAATGATATTCAGAGCAAAATACACAAATTTCAGCATATTTGTGGGAATATAAGAAGAAGTCTAAAAAATAAATCGCGAAAGGAAACACAATTAAAATTCTATAATGTGATGGCAGTTCCCACATTGCTGTATGGAAGTGAAGCCTGGACATTGCGTGAGAGAGACAAGAAAGATATTCAGGCTTCTGAGATGCGCTTTTTGAGATCGGTAAAAGGGTGTTGTTTGTTAGATAAGATCAGAAATGAGGATATAAGGGCCGAATTGGGAATGAAGGAAATCAATAAGAATATATCACAGTACAGGAGAAGATGGGCCGACCATGTAGAAAGGATGTCGAATAAGAGAATTCCCAAATGGGCCCTTCACTATGATCCGAAGGGCAGGCGCGACATTGGCCGGCCAAGGAAAAGATGGGCTGCACCTTGAGGACGGAACGGGCTTTTAGCCCAATCTTTGCGGGTAGAAGAAGAAGAGAAGTGGTGGGAAGACAGAGAGAGATGGAGGGAACTGGTGGAAAGAGGGGAGCCTGAAGAACTGGAAGAAGAGATTGAAGAAGTGTGGAGTGTCGGACTTGGCAAGTCGGCTCTGAGATCACAAGTGCCCTAGAACATTGGTGGGATCATCCCACCCCCTGACCCGACAATAGTTGGAAGCAGGGTCGCGATATTTATTTAAGTTGAACGGTCATATCAGTTTCATACGTTTGAAAGTTGCTCTAACTACCTTGAAACTATAAAGAGTCGAAGAATCCGTGATCAACATTTTTGAGTAATTTGACAGCTTACACGCAAATGTCCGTAAAATGTCAATAACTTTTGGATTTAAACACAGGCGGGTAATTCCGCGCCAACGCACCAAGAAATTTAGGTGACCCTCTCGGATTTTGATAAAACTTGGCAGGATTGTTGATAACCCAAAAGAAACACATATATATATATTTTTTGGTTTGTCCAAATATTGAGTACTTTTTGAGTGACAGGCCCTAAAAAAATTAACGTTTTGGGCAATAGCCCTTCACTTTAACTACTACCGTTTAACTTATAAGCGTCAACTTTTTTACGATTTGAAGCTTGGAGTATGTGCTTTCTAAATGATTGATGGGCAATTTTGAGTGATATCAACTAAGGGGAGAAAAATCAAAATTTTGACTAAAAAAGGGTGCCCTCCAAAAAACAATTTTTTAAAAATTTTGAAAAAATTATGTAGTCATTGTAATTCTATAATACACAATCTTTAAAATTTTTGGAGTGGGCACTCTTTTGGTTTCAGCTCTATGATTTAAATTGTGAACCGGGAAGGGCTAAAATTGCACTTTGCATGCAATATTATATGCATAGATTATTATGAAATATGATGATTAGCTTGAAATGGTGTTTAAATGTTTAACGGGTTTGTCATCACCTCTAGAAAATCTATTGAAGACTATTTGGGGTAATTGATGGGGGGGGGGGGAGTATGTATATAATATTATTACAAATCAAACTATTTGTAACTTGCCGTCGTGAGAGGGGTGGGGGGTTACTAAATGTATCTACCTGTACAAGGGCTCGCACCAGTGACTTATCACTTGCCGCGGAAATATCCCTCACCAAATGAGCCCTTCGGTACCGGATTATGTTTTGCGTTGCACATACCTACCTCCAATTAAATATAAACCTTGCTTTTCTTCTTATTTGAAATAATTTGATTGTGTACTAGTTCGAGCAATTACCATATAGTGCGATTTGTACCAATATTTACTCCCCCCCCCCCCCCTTCCCAGGCCAATTACACCAATATTCGTCATATAGTGTTCCTATTGTTGAAGCCAAATCAGTCGGAACATTTAAACATCACTGCATTCTAATCATACATGTACTACATGATATTTCATAGTAATCTATGCAATATTGCATGCAAAGTGCAATTTTAGCCCTTCCCGGTTCACAATTTAAATCATAGCGCTGGAACCAAAAGCGTGCCCACTCCAAAACTTTCAGGGATTGTGTATTATAGAATAACAATTACTGCATAATTTTTTGTTAATTTTGAAAAAATTGTTTTTTTGGTGGGCACCCTTTTTAGTCAAAATTTTGATTTTTCTCCCCTTAGTTGATCAAACATAAATTACAACTTTAATTTTTAATTTTCTTTTAATATTATCACCGAAGCGATGCTTGCAAATTGAAAGAAAAATCGACGTAAAGCAAAATTTAAGCTGCTAGTTATATATTTGTATCAATATGACTACTATATGACTTGTACTATTATACCACAATGTCATTGAAATACTTTCAATTCCCTTTTTCACGAAGCGAGTATTCAAAATTGATTCACAGAAATCCGTCTACCCGTCCGTCTCCGTTTCCGTATCCGTCTTAGGGTTCTGCATGTAAACTTATGTCACATCTACAAGGCCCTACGTCTTCGCAAATTAATACCAAAGTCGGACAAATTTATTTAACCGCACGGTTACACGGGGGCTGAGGAGGATAGGGTGTTAAAATCATGAGATTTTGTCGAATTCGTAATATCGAATCAATAATTTAACGTTCTTTGGGATAATTCATACATATTAAATAATTTTTATAAATTCCAATTATTAATGCCCATAGAAAATTTAAAAATAATAATTTTAAAACAGAATGAAATATCCCAAAAAGTAAAAATATTGACTGTTATAATACTGTGAGTTTGAAAAGTACTGTAACAATCTGTGGCTACCAGGAATAACGACTTAAGTACACACATCTGTTTTATCAGTAGATACCAAAACAACATATTGAATTGTAGCTACAACATTATTAACTATTTTTGTATTAATGGTAGCATATACATGATTTTTTCAATTAATTAAATCCCTTTAATTAACAAATTAGTGTGCAAAGTAATTTGTAATGCAGTAATAAGGTCGTTCTTCCTGCCACTGAAAAAACAATTTGTAATGATGTACGGCATGGATGACTGCACTTAGGTCGTTTTCCCAAGAACAACATTTTCAAAAATAACAAAAACGCTGTATTTATGCCAATCTTTATTTGTTATTTATAACAATTTTACAAATCTGACTTCACCATTGGATTCTATGATTTTTTAAGGATTTTACATATAAAAATCTATTTTTTGATTTTTTGTACTTAAGCAGTTATTCCTGCCAGCCACATAACTGTTGTTTCTTAATTAATTATTTTTCTGCAGAATTTTATTAAACATCACATTAGTCAAAGGTGTAGATAATCTACTGAAAAAAAAGTGCTAAATCATCAATGAATAGTAAACAAATCTTGCTTAGTTTATTTCTCAAATAATTGTCAGGCATCTTAAGCCATCCTAGCAACAACAGTAAACACTCTACATAAATACCAAACATGCAATCAACTATTGGCGTCGGAATAGATACAATTATTCATTAATCTATAGGTACTATACTGGGTGAGTTGAAGAGAAAAGCAAGAGTACATAGTTATTCAAATCGACACAATATTATAAAGATATTCCACTCAGTAACTCAGAGGTAACAGGGCGGAAGTCCATTTTACTTTTCACACTTTTTAGAATTAATTTGACTATAATGTCAAAAAATACTTACAGTTATATTAGTCCGGTAGTTAAGGGTCAAAAATCCCCTGAACTATGCCTTTTGTGATAAAGCTTACAGCTCTTGCAAATATTTCAATTGGACCCTCCTGAACATTTCTGGAAGAGAGGACATTCGATTCGAGCGTGCAGGTTCAAGATGGCGACCTATTAAACATGGCGTCAACTGCTTTTATATTATTGGCAATATCTTGGCTCCCATTTGTCCGATTTTACTTTTCTTTATCTCAAATTGAAGCTGAATGACGTCTTCATCTTTTCTATAATAAGTGTAATCATCATATCTCTCAAGGTTATTGAATTATATTTAAAGTTAAGTACAAGGTGACACTTCGAGGTTCATTTTTCTTCTTTGGATCCTATTTATATTGTTGTTTGTGAGTCTACGAAAAATGTTTTTCAAATAAAATGTTCTGCAAATTTCCTTAGCTTTCATTTGGTATGCTTTGTTATTGATATAAAGTAAACAGAAGCGGAGATAATGTGCATCCTCTGACAATTCATCAAGTATTTTTTTAGTAGGTACTTTGGACTGTGCCCGGAAGGCCTGAAAGTGATTTTGGGTACCTCTAGGTACGCACATTACACTTTCACTAGTTAGACATCTGCCTTTTGGGGCAACAACCCCCCAGTGGTCGCAAATGGTGATTTTTGGGGTATTTAGCAATCTGTTTTTTTGTGGGGTAACGGGGCAAAATAATTACAATCAGTTGGCATATTTCAATACAGGATGCCATTTTGATATAAACCCATATTTTTTTGTTAGGGCAATACCCTTAATTCAAAATTTTGGAAATTTTGGAAATTGGGGGGGAATTACCCAAAATAGTTTTGATGGCAGTTAATATCTTCGAAATAAAAAGTTGTTCATGAATATGTCATCAAGATTGCTATATTTTGTGTTTACAACCCATTTTAATGGGATTAAGTGGCTTTTATGGGTATATATTAATGGTAATTTTCGGGAAAAGTATGATTAATTTGAGAGCCAAATGTCATTTTTTTACATTATAAATAGGTATGAGTGGCAAGTGAACATATTAATATATTTTTTCTAGGGGTGAACCATTATTTGACACCATTTTTAATAATAAAAATGACTACCTATATTCTAAGTCCATTAAAGCATTAATATATTGTGAAAATATTGAAGTAATTGTTTAACCCCTACAAAAAATATAGTAATATGTTCACTAATGTCAAACCTATTTGTAATATAGAAAAAAAATACATTTGGCCCTCAAAAAAATATTTTTTTCCCGATAATTACCAATATACCCCCATAAAAGCGACTTAATCCCATTAAAATGGATTGTAAACACAAAATTTGGCAATCTTGATGACATATTCATGAACAACTTTTATTTGCGAAGAGATTAACTGCCATCAAAACTATTTTTGGTAATTCCCCCCAATTTCCAAAATTTCCAAAATTTTGAATTAAGGGTATTGCCCTAACAAAAAAATATTGGTTTATATCAAAATGGCATCCTGTATTGAAATATGCCAACTGATTGTAATTATTTTGCCCCGTTACCCCACAAAAAACAGATTGCTAAATACCCCAAAAATCACCATTTGCGACCACTGGGGGGTTGTTGCCCCAAAAGGCAGATGTCTAACTATATCTACCTAGAGGTCTACCTAGAGGTACCCAAAATCACTTTCAGGCCTTCCGGGCACAGTCCAAAGTACCTACTAAAAAAATACTTGATGAATTGTCAGAGGATGCACATTATCTCCGCTTCTGTTTACTTTATATCAATAACAAAGCATACCAAATGAAAGCTAAGGAAATTTGCAGAACATTTTATTTGAAAAACATTTTTCGTAGACTCACAAACAACAATATAAATAGGATCCAAAGAAGAAAAATGAACCTCGAAGTGTCACCTTGTACTTAACTTTAAATATAATTCAATAACCTTGAGAGATATGATGATTACACTTATTATAGAAAAGATGAAGACGTCATTCAGCTTCAATTTGAGATAAAGAAAAGTAAAATCGGACAAATGGGAGCCAAGATATTGCCAATAATATAAAAGCAGTTGACGCTATGTTTAATAGGTCGCCATCTTGAACCTGCACGCTCGAATCGAATGTCCTCTCTTCCAGAAATGTTCAGGAGGGTCCAATTGAAATATTTGCAAGAGCTGTAAGCTTTATCACAAAATGCATAGTTTAAGTGCTTAGCTACCGGACTATATTGAAGTATTCACTAACACAATGACTCATCACGGTCTTCTGGAAATTTCCACAAATTTGCAAAGAATTTCGAATTTCTAGAAGACCGTTTTACCATGGCAACACAATTTTACATGTAAAACTGCTCTTTTCAGATGGAAAAATGTAAAAATAAAGCAGTAAAACCCTCATATCTCAGTAGAACATCCACGAAGGTACACATTTAAAAATGTTATAATTAAATATTGCATCTAATACATGCTATAGTAGTTTTTCAAAAAATTCTATACGTAGGAAAGCAGCCAAATACGCATTTAAAAATATCAGCATGACTTTTTCCGTATGTTCGCAATGTTAAACTGAGAAAAAGGCTGTAACTTTGAAGCGATATATCACGAAAATTAGTTCACGTTGACCACTTTTTCTCGCCATATTATGATGCAGAACATAAAAATCTATTTATATACGAAATTTGAACGATTTCTATACATAAGTGAAATTCGGAGATCCCTCCTTAATGAGCTAATCTCAAGAATAATTGAAATGGACTTCCGCCCTTCCTCATTTGATATATATTCAATGTAAGACTATTTAAAATATTCAAGCATTGACATCAAATCAATACGATACAAGTAAGTATTAGTTGCCTTAGCAACGAAACTGTCAACAAGCTAAACGACACGCCATCAAATGCGAGTGGAAGTACGTAAGAAATAATGCATAGACATTCATGTAGTTACACCTAGATAAAATGTTAAGATCAGGAAGGTGCAAATAAATTCAAATTGCTACAATTGAAGACATATATTATATAAAATAGAGCAATATAATTATAATTAATATGTATCTATCAATATTGCAAATATGGTCAGAAGGGTTCAGAAGCAAAGTGGACCATCCCCACTTTTTGGAAATTTGAGAACCGAAGAAATTAAGTTATTGTGTGTGTGTGCAAATGTGCCTCTGTGCCACTGACATATAATAGATGGACGGCCTGTCAGATATACGAAAATGTTGCCAACACGGAGGATCAAAATAATTGGCGTCACAAAACCATCTGATTGGTCAATTAAAGTCACGTGCCTACTATGCCCCTCCCACTTTGAAAATGAAAATATAATTAACCAAAGGATATTAATCATACTAGGAAAACGCTCCGTGTAGCGCGTTGATGAGCGAGCACGGATACGTGCAAATTATCGAACCGGAAATGCGTACACAACGCATGTAGAAACATATACATCCATATTGAATTGAAATATGATCCACTTATTCACCATAAAAGTATAATATGCTTTTCATCGAAACTTGAAAGTAGCATCTAAGCACCCTGGTACATAAAGCAAATCAGATTCAATTCAATTGGCAGTGGAAAACAATCATTTCGATACTTCATTTGTGACAGATACTAAATAGGTAATAGGTGCATAAGTTCTTGACTGATTGGGCTGACAATTTGTAAAATAAGAGACAATGTTGGTCCTAATGACCATGCAAAATATGAGGTGGATTAGATTTATATGAGACCATTTTGACAGGTCAAACGGGGGTGTAGCTCCAGGTAGAGATCCGAATATATGGTTTTACAAACTTCATAATTACGATTTTAAAATTGGACATTTCGCGTTTTGTGGTTTTAAAAATTGTCAATTTCGCGTTTTATGTTTTTAAAAAAATATAGATAAACTTCAGATTATGAGTATTAGAATTTCCATTGATGAATAATAAGAATAAACAGTGTACCAAGTGTCATAATATTGTCACCATTTTTTCTTCAATTTATATGCCAGAGCAATGTTGTTAGGTAACTATACATTTTTCTCGCGATCTTAATGAAAAAAAAACGAAAGTTTAAACTCTAAATGCAAGTGCAGCATGTGTGTGTCCACCATGGTTTTTCACAATGCAAAATCAAAATAACAGTATATAAGCTGTTACATGTTGTTTGTTTATGCATCTGTAAAATACGTTATGTCCACTTTATTTTCACGTGATAATACGAGGCCACTGCCACTCCCACTAAGCAACCCCAAGTAGTTTTCTACCCCATAAAAAAACACTCCGTGTAAAAATACCAGCCAAGTCTCTTCAACTTAAAAATAAATTTAAGAAATCTAAAAATTCAGCACTGAAAAGTAGTGATATCAAAAAATTGGCCAAGTCAAAACTTTTCAAAAAATACTTGGCGCATCGTGCATATAAATAGTAAAGAAGTAGGCCGGAAATCAAATATACTCATCTATACATAAAATATATCTATCCCTAGAAAAACGATGCGCCAAGTATTTTTTGAAAAGTTTTGACTTGGCCAATTTTTTGGCCGAATACTTCCGAGTACTGAAATCCCTCGCTCGGCTCAACCTTTAAAAGAGAGTATTATTATAGACGTTGGGTTGCTCCAGCCTTTTTAAATCGGAGTGTGCGCGCGCCGTACGACTTGGCTGGCGTGGAGCGACCGCTCCACTAGATTACTGATTTAAACCGCCCTAAAGCACGGTTTTCACGGCCCTCTAGCTCGCAAAGGGCGTAACCCATTCTTCCCAAATTTGGTATATGTTGTAGGGTGGGCCATTGCTCGAAATTAAGATATATCGCAACAATGTGAGATTTCCCAATTTTAAGATCCAGTAGGCCGAAAATGCCACTTTGATGCTTACAGTAAAAGTGGGTTTGCTCCAGCCTTTATATGAGAGTGTGCGCGCGCCGTACGACTTGGCTGGCGTAGAGCGACCGCTCCACTAGATTTGTTGCATATCATTTATTTTTTTTTACTTTTGGAGTTAGATGCATCAACTTATTCCTGAGTATATACTTGTCACATATCCACTGAAAACAGTGCAGAAAATTACAAGGAAATAAATTTTCTTTATGTTTATTTGTTGCATATCCTCGACAATGGATATATTTTAATTGTTAGCTTGTCCCATATCCTCGGCATGCTAATAGAATGTGTTCATTTAGTCACGTGACTCGCGAAGCAAAACTAGGAACGCCAGAAACACTATTGCCAAAGTTCAAGCTCTAATGTCACATGTCTAATTATTTGTTTATAATTAAGATAATTTTGTTGTGACATTCTTCGAAACAGTTTTAACTTTTTTAAATGTAACAAAAATAATGTACAATATATTTTATTTATAATTTATTTCATAAATTATTTTGATTATTAATTGAAGAAACAGTAGACAGCATAATATGTTAGTAGAAAATGAACTGTATAGCCAATGTACGGTGGTTTTAAAGCTGAACAACTTGGATATGGGACACTCGAGATAGTCACAGTTGGTAAATGTGCGGACCTGTGTCCCATATCCAAACTTAATTGCAATATTTATGAAAAACAAGAGACAAATCACACTAATTCACCATTCCATAATTACCTTTGGCATGTTTTACAATCATAATAAGATTCCGCCGACCTACAGATAACTATGTTTAGAGATATTACCAAAATAATCTTTGGGCAGCTAAATGAGAGTATGCAACAAATAAACAATTACCCGTACGTTCGTAACTGATTGGGATGCAAAATTGTAAAATAAGAGACAGTGTTGGTCTTATTGACAATGCAAAATACTAGGAAAACGCTCAGTGTAACGCGTTGATGAGCGAGCACGGATACGTGCAAATTCTCGAACCGGAAATGCGTACACAACGCACAGTAAACATATCCATCCATATTGAATTGAAATATGAGCCACTAAATCAACGAATTTCATCGAACCTGGAAAATAGCATCTAAGCACCCTGGTACACATATAGCAAATCAGGTTCAATAGACAACATAATAAATTATCTAGTTAGCTCTGCTTTTCAAAAAATTTCATATGCAGTACCGTGATCCAAGTATCTATTATGGTTATAATCCATTGTTGAAAAACCATAATAGATACTTGGATTACGGTACTGCATATGAAATTTTTGAAAAGTAGAGCTAACTAGATAATTTATGATGTTGTCTATTCAAGTGGCACTGGAAAACATTACTTTCGATACTTCATATTATCTGACAGCTATTAAAAATGTCAATAAGTTCATACGTTCTTAACTGATTGGGCTGAACATTTGTAAAATAAGAGACATTGTTGGTCTTAATGATCATGCAAAATATGAGTTTAATCACATGTATAGAAGACCATTTTCATTTTTCAACCTATCAGGAGATGTTTATTTAAATTTTAACCAATGAATGGGTTTCAAAATAAATTAAGGTCTGCAAACAGAAAAGGTTGTATCTACATGTGTGCAAAATTTCAGCTCGATCGAAGAAAAACTCTGACCTGCATTAGCCAAAATATGACTTTGATCAGATTAATCGAAGACCATTTTCAGTTTTCAACCTATCAGGAGATGTTTATTTCAATTTAAACCAATGAATGGATTTAAAAAAAATTAGAGCCTGCAAACAGAATAGGTTGTATCTACATGTGTGCAAAATTTCAGCTCGATCGAAGAAAAACTGTGACCTGTATAGCCTCACCTAGCAGAAAAACAAAAACAAACAAAAACAAAAAAAAAACAGAAGTCCGTGCCAAATGAGCCAAAAGGAGACGCTCGCTTCGCTCGCTCAATGAGTTTGATCAGATTTATCGAAGACCATTTTCATTTTTCAACCTATCAGGAGATATTTATTTTACCAACGAACCAATGGATTTCAAATAAATTAGGGTCTGCAAACAGAGAAGGTTGTCTCTACATGTGCGCAAAATTTCAGGTCGGTCGGTGAAGCGGTGCGACTTCTATTGCTCCTATTGACAGCAAAAAAAAAGAAAAACAGATGTCCTTGTCAAAAGAATCAAAAGGATTCGCTAGCTTCGGTATTTTTACACGGAGTGTTTTTTTATGGGGTCTATGCGACCTGACTCGGCGTGTGACATCAAATTTTGTTTCATGGACAGCTACAATCTACCAAACTTTGTAAATTCGTTTCTTGAAAACTATTCATCACACAACAAAAACAATACCACATCTGCCTTCGACAAAATCTCAACTTTCATAAAATATGTATTATTCTAAACAATAAACTTCACGTCACTTCACAATCGTGTTCAATGCATTTAGCATGTTAATGTTTTACTTGAGGTCTATATACTAATTTGTTAATTATGTGTTTGTACACGATGCGTCAAGTATTTGTTGATTTAAAATAGTATTTTTGATTGAACCTGTTTCGGGATTTTTTTTTAATAATTCTACTTTTAAGTTAAATAATTTTTTGAACTTCTTACTACACATTTATTATTTAAACCTAATTGGTATTTAGACAAGGAATTCTTTCATTAGCATGTTTGCTTGTATTAACAATGTTATATTTGAACATAGCTACTTACGCTGTCAAACGTCTTCACTGTCATCGGTACAAAGCCACCCGCCATGCACACAACCGGCTGATTGGCATTCGATATGATGATCCTGAGTGACTTCTTGAAGCTGTCTGAAGCTTGGAACCAATCACAACTGTAGGCCGCCTCTCCCACCAGACCACTCTGCAACACAACTCAGATGAATCAAAACTGTAGGCCGCCTCTCCCACCAGACCACTCTGTAACACGACTCAGATGAATCACAACTGTAGGCCGCCTCTCCCACCAGACCACTCTGTAACACAACTCAGATGAATCACAACTGTAGGCCGCCTCTCCCACCAGACCACTCTGTAACACAACTCAGATGAATCACAACTGTAGGCCGCCTCTCCCACCAGACCACTCTGTAACACAACTCAGATGAATCACAACTGTAGGCCGCCTCTCCCACCAGACCACTCTGTAACACAACTCAGATGAATCACAACTGTAGGCCGCCTCTCCCACCAGACCACTCTGTAACACAACTCAGATGAATCAAAACTGTAGGCCGCCTCTCCCACCAGACCACTCTGTAACACGACTCAGATGAATCACAACTGTAGGCCGCCTCTCCCACCAGACCACTCTGTAACACAACTCAGATGAATCACAACTGTAGGCCGCCTCTCCCACCAGACCACTCTGTAACACAACTCAGATGAATCAAAACTGTAGGCCGGCTCTCCCACCAGACCACTCTGTAACACGACTCAGATGAATCACAACTGTAGGCCGCCTCTCCCACCAGACCACTCTGTAACACAACTCAGATGAATCACAACTGTAGGCCGCCTCTCCCACCAGACCACTCTGTAACACAACTCAGATGAATCACAACTGTAGGCCGCCTCTCCCACCAGACCACTCTGTAACACGACTCAGATGAATCACAACTGTAGGCCGCCTCTCCCACCAGACCACTCTGTAACACGACTCAGATGAATCACAACTGTAGGCCGCCTCTCCCACCAGACCACTCTGTAACACGACTCAGATGAATCACAACTGTAGGCCGCCTCTCCCACCAGACCACTCTGTAACACGACTCAGATGAAATGTATGCAGTGTCATGCGCAATGAATCAGATGTGACGTCACTTACCTGCTCAGTGATCTGGTCTCCAAGCCAACACAACGCGTACATCGCACCTAATGCAAAGCTTAAGATGAAAATCTCCGGGAATGTATCTTTGTTCATCGGCTCCTGTGAAGTTTACAAACAACAGATCCAGAAACGCAACGCCTCAAAACAAAATGGCCTAAAACAATGCAATTATGTAAGCCAACTAAAAGCAATGCAAGGTTTTACTCAACAAAATAAACAATAGCTGCAACAATTGCTATTCAATCTAAGTGAACCATCATTGTAAACTTTAACAAAATTATAAAAATTAAAAACAACTTAAAAAATAAATTGAAAATTAAAAAAAAAAGCTTGGCGCATTGAATTTGCACCGACCATGTAGACTTCTTCTCTCTTCTTCTTACTTTCTGTCTTTCTTAGGCTCCTTTTTCGTCATCTTCTTTCTTATGTTGCCTTCTTCTTGACACAATGCGCCTAGCTTTATTTTTATTTATTTTTAATTTAAATTTAAATTTTTTTAAGTCGTTTTTAATTTTTATAATTTTGTTAAAGTTAACAATGATGGTTCACTTAAATTTTATTCTTCAAATTTGAACACAACGTTAGGTTTATAGTGTTGTGCTTGGCGGCAGTAACTGGGCGAAATGATTTCACGAATTTTAAGTGCGAAAATGTTTAAACAATATATTATTGAAATATGATTTTTACTGAATCCCTCAGTTAGGTGAATGTTAATAAATACCAACTGCAATGTTGGTATCGGAATGTTGGGACTGGATATCGGAAGGTCGTGGGTTCGAGTCCCACTCGAGGAAAATCTTTTCACATTGCAGTTGGTATTTATTTATTTATATACTAGGAAAACGCTCAGTGTAACGCGTTGGTGAGCGAGCACGGGGACATGCAAATTCTCGAACCGGAAATGCGTACACAAGCACAGAAAACATACATCCATATTGAATTGAAATATGATAACTCAATCAACACAACATATTATTATGCTTTTCATTGAAACTTGAAAATAACATCTAAGCATCTAAGAACCCTGGTTAAAATAAAACAAATCAGATTCAATCCAATTGGCACTGGAAAACATTCATTTTGATACTTCATTACTGACAGATATTAAAAATGTTAATAAGTTCATACGTTCTTAACTGATTGGGATGAAATTTTGTAAAATAAGAGACAATGTTGGTCTTAATGATCATGCAAAATATGAGTTTGATCTGAATTATCGAAGACCGTTTTCATTTTTCAGCCTATCAGGAGATATTTATTTAAATTTTAACCAATTAATGGATTTCAAAAAAATTATGGTCTGCAACCAGAGAAGGTTGGTTTTACATGTGCGCAAAATTTCAGCTAGATCAAAGTAAAACTCTGACCTGTATAGCCAAAATATGAATTTGATCAGATTTATCGAATACCATTTTCATTTTTCAACCTATCAGGAGATGTTTATTTCAATTTTAACCAATGAATGGATTTTAAAAAAATTTGGGGCCTGCAAACTTAAAAGGTTGTCTCTACATGTGTGCAAAATTTCAGATCGATCGAAGAAAAACTCTGACCTGTACAGCCTCACCCAACAGAAAAAAAAAAAAAAAAAAAAAAAAAACAGAGGTCCGTGCCAAATGAGCCGAAAGGAGACGCTCGCTTCGCTCGCTCAATTATTGCTTGGCCCTTCTTTTAGTTCTCAATGGTTTTAAGTGGGAAGGTGCTTGGCAGTTATTTTTACAAGTTTTTGTTTTTGTACAACATTTTAAAATTACTTTCATGTCTATGACTAATTTATTATACTTTAGGGTATTTTTTACTTAGTGTTTTTATGGGTATTTATACAATGTTATAAAATAAGAAATATAATAAGAAGGAATTATTAGTTTGTAACAATTTGTGAAGAATTGTGCATTTTGCTCACCAATGTAACATAGAGGATGACGATGACTGGAGGTATTAAACAGCCCAAGAGGCTCAGCATGAGGAACCCCGATATCATGGCGGTCTTCTTATTACAGAATCTGTAACATGGTCATCAAGAAGCAGTTGGCAGAATGTTAGGTGGTTTTACCCCGCGAGTATTAACCTGGGGTCTGTCATACCCCAGCCTTGCCATTTCTCCAGTTTCTTCATAGATAGCAGAAGGCTGTATTCCTTCTCAGTACCTTCAGTATACCTTCTGAAATTCTAAAAGAATCATCTGACGAACAGCAAGACTTCAAAGTTTTGGTGGGTCCGTCAGGCCCCAAGATGACTAAAGTTCATTCACGATTAGAATTGCAAGCCGTAATGGCGGCGTGTACTACCTTAGTCAAGTGAACGTATACCTACCTAAACATGTAAATATCAATATAATAATCAAAAAATGTGTATAATACGGCTGTAGATAAAAATAAATCAATTTTATTGAATTTTTATAATATTTACTACTTTAAAAATTGTGTATTTGACATAATTTATACAATTTCAATAATACAAAGAAGAAAGTCTTGCCATTGACAGGGCAGTGTTCAAGTGACTGACCAATGAACGACGTGATCGACTAAAACGTCAGTGATATTCTTATCGTGAACGAACTTTACTCCCGTTACTACTTTTACACATTTATCAAAACAAATATTTCTATATTTTCTATACATTGTTAGCAATAGTTGCTACATGTTGGTTGAATTCGGACATGT
Organism: Leuctra nigra; assembly: GCA_934045905.1. NCBI lineage: Eukaryota > Metazoa > Arthropoda > Insecta > Plecoptera > Leuctridae > Leuctra > Leuctra nigra. The sequence continues at coordinate 9,882,303 of OW203770.1, forward strand.
CTCTGATGGTATGCCAGTACGTATCTATATTTTTTACAAAATATATACGTATTCAGAGGATTTTCTAGGTATAGTAATTAAATTAATATTTTTATTTTTTCAATTGAGAGTAATTTTAAGCGAATTTGTTGAAATAAAAATGGGCTTCGACTAATGTAGAAATCGCCCAGAAACGCAACCAATAAGACATATTATTTATATTTAATCCAATCGGAAGATATGGCTCGAACTTTGTCAGATTTGAGACAATGTAGGTCGCAATGACTTGACAAAATTTCAAATTGACCGGACCAACTATCTAAATATAATTGTTTTAAAATTTGAATCTATCAACGGATTTCAATAATCTAGTAGAGCGGTCGCTCCACGGAAGCCAAGTCGTATAGCGGCACACTCTTACACAATATACCGTTCAAACCTAAAGCCTGGAGCATCCTACTTTTACTGTAAGCATCAAAGTAGCATTTTTCGGCCTACTTAATCTTAAAAATTGAAAATGTTGCAAAATATTATTTACAGTTTTGCCTAAGAAGTCAAAACTTTATTTCGCATCGTTTTTAAGGGCATTAGAGGGTATGCGGATTTTATGTTCACTGCACATCTGGCCTATACTTCTAAACTATCTAGTATATTCAATGCGCCAAGTATATTTTGGGTTTTAAAATTAAGTTTCCATTTTTTGATATCAATACTTTTCAGTGCAGAAGTTTTAGATTTATTATATTTTTTTTATAGATGAAGAGACTTGGTTGGTATTTTTACACAAAGTGTTTTATGATGGGATATCTGTTTCTGCAACGACTAAAGATGGTCCGTGCATCTGTGCTAAATTTCAGCTCGATCGGAGAAACGGGGCGACCCGTTTAAGAGTAATAAAACAGAGGTTCGTGCCAAAAAGAGGCAAAAGAATAGGCTCGCACAATATAATTATAGATTACACAGCTTCAATTGTCATCTTACCTCAACAGTTCTTGGTGCATCTTGATGCATTTCTTAAGACACAATTGCATCTCAACATCCAACGCAGTCGCAGCTTTGTTTCCAGTGACCTTGACATTGCCTGGATCCACAAGGCGGTGTCCTGCTTGGCGGCTGTTGTTTCCAGTGACCTTGACATTGCCAGGATCCACAAAGCGGTGTCCTGCTTGGCGGCTGTTGTTTCCATCGACCTTGACATTGCCAGGATCCACAATGCGTTGATCTGCTTGGCGGCTGTTGTTTCCAGTGACCTTGACATTGCCTGGATCCACAAGGCGGTGTCCTGCTTGGCGGCTGTTGTTTCCATCGACCTTGACATTGCCAGGATCCACAAGCCCTGCTTGGCTACTGATGTTTCCATTGACCTTGACATTGCCAGGATCCACAAGGCGTTGACCTGCTTGGCGGCTGTTGTTTGCATCGACCTTGACATTGCCAGGATCCACAAGCCCTGCTTGGCTACTGATGTTTCCATTGACCTTGACATTGCCAGGATCCACAAGGCGTTGACCTGCTTGGCGGCTGTTGTTTCCATCGACCTTGACATTGCCAGGATCCACAAGCCCTGCTTGGCGGCTGTTGTTTCCATCGACCTTGACATTGCCAGGATCCACAAGGCGGTGTCCTGCTTGGCGGCTGTTGTTTCCATCGACCTTGACATTGCCAGGATCCACAATGCGTTGATCTGCTTGGCGGCTGTTGTTTCCAGTGACCTTGACATTGCCTGGATCCACAAGGCGGTGTCCTGCTTGGCGGCTGTTGTTTCCATCGACCTTGACATTGCCAGGATCCACAAGCCCTGCTTGGCGGCTGTTGTTTCCATCGACCTTGACATTGCCAGGATCCACAAGGCGTTGACCTGCTTGGCGGCTGTTGTTTCCATCGACCTTGACATTGCCAGGATCCACAAGGCGTTGAACTGCTTGGCGGCTGTTGTTTCCAGTGACCTTGACATTGCCTGGATCCACAAGCCCTGCTTGGCGGCTGTTGTTTACAAGCTCTGGATATGCTCCGGGGATCGAACATATTTCACCAAACAGAGACAGCTTATCGACAGTCCCATATGAGACGTCTTCAACATCGTCATTGATCTCAATCCTTGCAACTTGTTGGCTTGTTTCATCAGTGACGTCATGAGTCAGTTGTGAAGGAGATGTATCTCTCATCTCACTCAGTGCCTCGTGTTCTGTCGACGTCTCTCCTTCTCCGTCTCTCACCAACGACTTCATGCGCAGAACAGCGACACATTGAGCTCGGATGTGGCGCAGCTTGTGATTCAGGACGAGAAACAGCGCGTTGGTTTGAATTATCTCTGTGATGTGGTATATTAAAACAGCCAACGCCGTTGGAAAGAAAAACGTCGTGCACAAAGCCTGTCCCATGATTGTCAATTGCAGGAGGCCAAGTCTTGAAACTTACGCCTTCAGGACGCAAACGCTCTCGGACGTCATAAAGTCCCATTTACTGTAAGAGTGATCGACATTGAAACATAAAGTCAAGCCACTTATTTAATTGTCATCCAGCAATCTATTGTTAACAATTTATTAACATTATAATTATTATTACAGATATTATAAAGTCATAAAACCGTATTAAAAATGAAGCTAAACAGTTATCTGTAGATTTCAAGGTCGTCATTCTTACAGTAAATGGGACTTTATGACGTCCTAGAGCGTTTGCGTCCTGAAGGCGTAAGTTTCAAGACTTGGCCTCCAGGTACGGGGTTTGTGTGACGTCGTACGGGTAATGTACACTGTAAAAATAAAATTTAATTAATAAAAATGATTGTTTTGATGGGTCTTGCAGGGCTAGAGGTGGGAAAGCTGGTGTTAAATTAACGGCTTTTATATTACTAGAGGGAACCGTCATATAATACATGACAAAGACAATAATACATTTGTGCATAAAACTTTGCTATTGTTATTTATTTTTATTCAATAATGATAGCGGTGGAAAGTAGGAGGTGCAAGTGAAGTGAGTAAAGAGGTGGACACATTACATAGCTGAAATTATGGAAATTAAGGATAATGTTGAATTATTTTCATGTAGTTTGGCTTATAGGGAAAACTCTTACGGAATTTCAGGATACACAATGTTTTGCGTAAAAATTCCATCTGTTGATTGTGCCATATTTCCGTGTAGTTTTTGAATTAACCATTTGATAAAATAGATTTGTAGCGGAATATATGGACTGCGGAAAAAGTTTGTCCTTGTGCTTTCTTGATGTTTGTTGCGAAAGATAATCGGATAAGAAATTGCCTCCAATTTTTTTCTTTAATATTTAAACCAATCGCAGGATACATTTCAAAAACGAACCCTGAGACCGCATACGTTAGTATGTGTGCAACATTTTTGATTGATTGGTTGTGCGTTTTGACCTGGGCAGTGCATGCAAAAAAAACGAAAAATCAAAGAGAAAGTGCCATAAGAGTACCGTTGTGACGCTCGCTTCGCTCGCTCAAAAATATTTTTGGAATTTGTAAATTATCAAAGAAACCAGGTAGAATTTGATTACGAGTGAACAGTGTGTAAATAGAGAACCTTAATGACATATTCGAGTTCCTCATAGTCCATTTAGTGTGCCACATTGTTGACATAAGGTATTTCAAATAAATAAACGCCAAGGTGAGATACTATGTGCCTCCCGTTCTGAAAATGATGGTTTAGGCTTCTAGTATTTGTATTAAAAAAATTGTGATTTTCTACCAATATCCAAAAAATTTGCATACCCAAAATATTCTTTTGCAGCCAAAGTATTACTCTGACAACATTTTTTTTAACGTTGTGTTCATTGATAAATTACATTTCAGGAACATATCAAGTTCGCTAAAATTCAACAAAATATATGAATATAAAAGCCGTTTGAAAATGGCCGCAACAGAGTTTCGGCACGCTTTTGCAGATTTCCTCTCTTTCTTAAATGACTTCTAATGGATTAATGCACATGTGTGCCAAGTGCCTGCTTTTTATCGCATTTTGCAGGGTTTCTTTCATATTCAGGTTTTACAGCCCGTACTATACATAACATCTGTAAGATTTCATGGACACCAGTTTAATTCCTTCTTAATTTTTGATACTGGATGTAAATGAGAACCCAATATTAAATTAGTCGTATAAATATCTAGAAAATATAGATATATAGATATATAGTTATATAGATATAAATATCTATGTCTCTTCAACTATACAAAAAATCTAAAATTCTAATCTAAACTGACATGTAGTGTTATGAAATAGGGAAAAGTGTCGACGCATTGAATGCTAGACCTTGGCGAGGATTGGGTTTATAATTTCGGTATAACACACAGTAAGATGCTCATCGGTGCACTGCCACAACCCTGGCCATTACATTGCACTATGGCGAACCCTGGCCGCCGAGCATTGCCCAGAAGTTACGTCGTGGATGTGGATACATGGGACTTCTCGTGCTGGCCTCTGTAAGTACATCTATAAAGTTTCCTATAGCCATCTTGCCAGAAGTGGCTCCATCACGTATCACTTACCCCCCGACGGGTGCCACCTTAGCGCGGTGGTGGGGTTTGTGTTGGCCAATGATTCACTGCAGCTAGGCCGGCGAGCATATGTTCATGTGTAAGGGCTTCCCATGCCAGACAGGTTAGTGGTGAGACCCAGATTACGAGCAGCCAGGGTCGACCTACCATGTCCTCCCTTGAATTTCCGGTCCAATTGGGCCGGCCTTCCCCCTCGAGATGGTATTCCCCCTGAATCGTGTCCCGCCGGCCCGAACTTTCACACACCCTCTGTCCGTCCCCATTCCGTCCTTGCCTTCCCACCAGTGCTGGACCCATCCGGTTCGGGTCCGTTATTTCTATCCCTCCCCATGTCCTCCATTTATGATCACCAAAGTTAAAATAAAAAATTAATGTGCACAATATAACCTCGTCGTTGACGCGCCGTTAAACCATAATAATCTGATTGTATCACTTATTCGTGAGTACACAGTCATCAATGTAATTGATTCATAATCGGTCTAGGCCCATTGCATTCATTGAAGAGAAACTTACCCACCGAACGTCTCTTTCTTAATGATCAATAGAGGTACGAGAATGCAATTATTAACTGTCGAAATAATTGCAGTTACCCAGGGCAACCAGAAAATTGCGTCTGTAATCTTCTTCGCCTTAGCAACAAGACTTCGTTCATATTTGTCTTGAAAGTGTTCTGAATCAAACATCATATTATGCGTCTTCGTCAACTCTTCATGTCCTCGCATATTAATTATATGATCTGCTATACCGATTAATACAAGTGGTATACATGTCACTTCCAGTATATTCTTACAGATTTCACCAATAGTGAGCTCATTCCAAAATAATAACAAGGCCATGCATTTTCCGACAATGATATCGTAGAGAATGAAGGCAATTATAAGTATTTGAAGGAGATACAAGTAGCTACCCCTCTTGTGTGATGTCGGCCACAACCCTAGAAACGAAGATGGTCAAGAGATATTAGCACGGCCTTCTGGAAACTTCCACAAATTTGGAAAGATAATTAATTTCTAGAAAACCAATACACAACTAGAGGGTCCCGTCATCTAAAACATGACCAATGTGCACCTGTGAGGTATGCGTAAATATAAAACGACAGCAATATTTTCACGACCGTAAAACAAAACAATTGTTTTAAAAGCAATTTTAAAAAGCATAGTTTTAAAAGCGACATCAAAAGCAATTTGATCATACCAATTAATATTATGGTAAAACAATTTTCATTAAGTTTCCAAATTTACACTAGGAAAACGCTCAGTGTTACGCGTTGATGAGCGATCACGGGTACGTGCACATTCTCGAACCGGAAATACGTACACAACGCACATTAACCATATACCTCCTTATTGAATTGAAATATGAGCTACTCAATTATGCTTTTCATCGAAACTTGAAAATATCATCTAAGCACGCACCCTGGTACATAAATTAAATCAGATTCACTTCAATTGGTGATCAGGAAATGAAGGGATGCACGTGGTTCTTCCAAATGATTTATTTTTGCATCGTTTAGTAATCACACTCTTAAACTTAACTAGGAAAACGCTCTGAGTAACGCGTTGATGAGCGAGCACGGATACGCGGAACACCTCGAACCGAAATTCTGTATATCGAAAATATAATTAAATATCATTAAATATCATTAAATATCATTAATACAAGTGGTATACATGTCACTTCCAGTAATTCCAATAATTCTTGAATTTCGTCAGACTTGAATAAAAATCTCTTAATATTCCTAAAATGTTATTATCAACCTTTATGATTGAACTGTTCCTTGTTAATATTCAGAAATCACAGGACCTCTTTAAAAAAAATATACCTGGGACCACTCAAATCATATGATATTAGTGTGTAGTGTACACAATATCAGATCAATCTGTTGAACGGTCATTATTAGTATCATTTCGTTTGAAACTTTCTGCTCTAACTACCTTGCCTTGAACTGAAGATTCGAAGTCGCCGTGAATTTGACAGCCAACACGCAAAATGTCCCTAAAATTACAAAAACTTTTGAAAATAACGACAGATTTGACTGAAAATTGGCAAAAATACCTTAAATGATGGTACCAATGACCATGCAAAGTTTTTAGTTGGTCGGTCAATCGGTTCTAGTTTAAATTTCAAAAAATCACAGGAAAAATAGTTTCAAATTTGAACCAATGGGAGGATTTGGCTGAAATGTATTATGAAATTTATGAATGACTTTACTAAATTTCAAATTGATCAAACCAACCAATCAAAAGATAATTCTTTAAAAATTTGAACCAATCAGGGGACTTCAAAAAAACTAGGGTCTGCAACGCCCGGAAATGGTCAATACATGTGTGCAAATTTTCAGCTTGATCAAAGAAAAACTGTGACTTGTATATCGTCAGTAACAGAAAAAGAAAAAAAAACACACACAAAAAAAACAAAAAAAAACAGAGGTCCATGCCAAAAGAGCCAAAAGGAGACGCTCTCTTCGCTCGCTCAATAAAATGTAATACTTGCACTTAATTAAAGCTCAATAAATTAAATAATGCTATAATGGAGAACGTTACTGCCCCTGTTACACTCTCAAAACGTTATTTATTACTAAGAAAACGCTCTGTGTAACGCGTTGATAAGCGAGCACGGATACGTGCGACACCTCGAACCATAATTCCTTAAAACACGGCAATAATATACTGAAGGCAAGAAGCATGATTCACTAAATTATATAAAAAATAACTGCATTTGTGTCTCATTGCAAGTTAGTAACAGACACACACTCATGTGTATTTTTTGGAGTATTTAGGTGTGTATCAAAGGGATTTATTCCAAATAATAATTACAGAACAAAACAGATAAATAAACAATACAGATAAATACAGAGATTGAAACTCACAAAATAGGCAACATGACATAATTTAAGAAATAGTATTCAAACAGTTACTTGCCGTTCCGTACAATAGAGCAATTTCCTATTACCCAACACATTGTATTGTAACTATAAATATAACGTGATTTCATTTATCAACCAACCAACCAATCTATTTCTACAATCAAGCAGACATTTCGCCGGTCTACAAATAATTTGCTCAGCATTTGAAAGGATTGAAAGTAAGACTGCATGTTAAAACTTTTATGAACAATAAATACCTACCTATACTATCGGTTAAAATAAAATAAAAACTATAACCTCGCAGGTATTGCTATAACTATACCTATTTAACCGTAAAACGTATTCTAACAATAATAGATAGACAGCTGACTGCTTCCGAGTTTGTTTTGAATGGGGTGCATCGAGCCGCCGCACGGACTCCTCGAACCTACAATGCTATTTATATGGGAAAACACGATTTTTTTTATTTATGGACGGATCTTTCTCAAAAACTATACAGGTCTAAGTTAGTATGAGATGAAGGTGTGTGCAAAATTTCAGATCGATACGTTGACCGGTGCGACCTGGGTTGAAGCGACAAAAAAAAACACACACACACACAGAGAAAGTGCCGCAAGAGTCAAGTAGAGACGCTCGCTCCGCTCGCTTAATTACTAGGAAAACGCTCAGTGTAACGCGTTGATGAGCGAGCACGGGTACGTGCAAATTCTCGAACCGGAAATGCGTACACAACGCACAGAAAATATATACAACCATATTGAATTGATTATGATCTGTGCTCGAAGTAGAAATTAAATAGTGGCGGTATGGTAACATAAGAATACCACGTGCGGGGGGGGGGGGGGTACGATATTAGATGAGGGTCCAGATTCCAGAATTACACTGACAACCATTGTCATGTCATTAGTTAGACTAGTCTTTTACCTTGATGAAACAACTAAATTAAATAATGAATTTTACTTTATCTTGTAGTGAATGTTCATAGTTCATAGTTATGCTTGAAATATGCAGTCAAAAGATAACCATGAAATACGAGTAAATTAGAATCTAAAATTACATAATTTTTTTTAAGCATTCCGTTTTTTCTGAGAAGTAACGATATGAAATCAAATGTGTTAAGAAGTACCGGTATACAATACCGTCCCATACCGGCCCACTTCGAGCACTGATTATGATATCAACTTAAAAGTATGTATATGCTTTTCATCGAAACTTTAAAATAGCATCTAAGCACCTGGTTCATAAAGCAAATCAGAATCAATTCAATAGACCATATTTTAAATTATCTAGTTAGCTCTGCTTTTCAAAAAATTTCATATGCAGTACCGTGATCCTAATATCTATTCATGTTATGATCCATTGTTGAAAAACACTAATAGATATGAGGATCACGGTACTGCATATGAAATTTTTTGAAAAGCAGAGCTAACTAGATAATTTAAAATGTGGTCTATTGGCACTGGAAAACATTCATTTCGATACTTCATTACTGACAGATATTAAAAATGTCAATAAGTTCATACGTTCTTAACTGATTGGGATGAAATTTTGTAAAATAAGAGACAATATTGGTCTTAATGATCATGCAAAATATGAGTTTGATCAGAATTATCGAAGACCGTTTTCAATTTTCAGCCTATCAGGAGATATTTATTTAAATTTTAACCAATGAATGGATTTCAAAAAAAATTATGGTGTGCAAACAGAGAAGGTTGGTTTTACATGTGTGCAAAATTTCAGCTCGATCAAAGAAAAACTCTGACCTGTATAGCCAAAATAGGATTTTGATCAGATTTATCGAAGACCAGTTTCATTTTTCAACCTACCATCAGGAGATATTTATTTAAATTTTAGCCAATTAATAAATTTCATAAAAATTTGGGGTCTGCAAACAGAAAAGTTTGTCTCTACATGTGTGCAAAATTTCAGCTCGATCGAGGAAAAACTCTAGACATGTATAGCCAAAATATGAGTTTGATCAGATTTGTCGAAGACCATTTTCACTTTTCAACCTATCAGGATATGTTTATTTAAATTTTAACCAATCAGTAGATTTCAAAAAAATTAGGGTCTGCAACGCCCAGAGAATGTCCAAACACGTGTGCAAAATTTCAGCTCGATCGAAGAAAAACTCTGACCTGTATATCGTCAGTAACAGAAAAAAAAAAAAAAAAAAAAACAAAAACAAAAACAAAAAACAAAAACAAAAAAAAAAACAGAGGTCCGTGCCAAATTAGCCAAAAGGAGACGCTCGCTTCGCTCGCTCAACAAAACGTTATTTATTATTACAATTGCTTAACAATATTTATTAATCGAATTTAACGTTTTGAAGATGTACAATGTACTACTCAAGTCATAAGCTATTATATTGTCTGCAAGTTTTGTATTCCCATAAATTATATGGGTGTACAACATATCCAAAAATACACTTGGAAGAACCATTTGATTCCGCTCATCTTCCCCAGGTCTCTTACAGAGTCATTTCCTAGTTGTAATTTTAATTATACCTACATTTAAAACAAATCATTCAAATTTTGCATTTTAGTTTATACTTTGAATATTTGCTCACTTCTCTGCTGAAACCAAAGAAAATATATGAAGTTAGGGAAATCAAGTACAATTTAACAATTACTCAACAGATAGAATGAAGATAAAATAAAATAAATGATAGATACAATGTTGTTAGTATTCACGAAATATAATGAACATTTTCTGTATTTTTGTACCTACAAAAACGACATTGGTCTACATTTCCCTTTGGTACAGGTAGTTCAAAAAATATAACAATTTCAAATTCATAAAATGTATGTATGAACACCTACAAATCAACATTGACTACATTTCACTTTACTGTGAGGTCTGCTTTATTTCTCTGAAAGTATTTCCCTACTATTTCCTTGGTTTCACATCAGAGAATGTGTGCAATATAGGTAGTACATTGAATAATGCAACATTTTAATGATATCCACCAGATCCTTCCACTTCTCATTTAGGGTGTAAATTTCACTGTTTTCTTGACCTTTGCACTTGGCTGATTCCATAGAATAAAATGATGATAATTATGAAAATTTTACCATGGTAAAATTTATTTGGTAAATTTACGATAAATTTACCGACTCACATCACTAGTTTGGTATAAGCTTAAAATGATTATTGAGCGAGCGAAGCGAGCGTCTCCTTTTGGGACTTTTGGCACGGACCTCTGTTTTTTCTTTTTTTTTCTTTTTGTTTTTTTTTCCGTTTACTGACGCTATAGGAATCCTGCTCATGACGTCACAGTGGTAGAAAAATGGAGGCTGCTATGGTAGGGGAAATGTGTCAAAGCTCTAAATAATAGCAATAAATCATATTTATCAGATGAATATTTAACTTGAACATGTGTAAAGATAAATATTGCGTATTATTATTAGCTTGTACTTACTTAAATATCTCTCTTTCACAAGTAATCACTCAAAATATGAGATTTGGATTGCCGCTGTCAGATTTGTTTTTCCCTATACTTTTGTATAGGTTACTATGGCAACCTTTTCTCACGCAGGATGCCTATACAGGTCAGAGTTTTTCTCCAATCGAGCTGAAATTTTGCACACATGTAGAGACAACCTTTTCTGTTTGCTGACCCCTAATTTTTTTGAAAAAAATTGATTGGTTAAAATTTAAATAAACATCTCCTGATGGTAGGTTGAAAAATGAAACTGGTCTTCGATAAATCTGATCAAACTCATATTTTGGCTATACAGGTCAGTGTTTTTCTTTGATCGAGCTGAAATGTTGTACACATGTAAAACCAACCTTCTCTGTTTGCATACCATAATTTTTTTTGAAATCCATTAATTGGTTAAAATTTAAATAAATATCTCCTGATAGGCTGAAAAATGAAAACGGTCTTCGATAATTCTGATCAAACTCATATTTTGCATGATCATTAAGACCAATTCTGTCTCTTATTTTACAAAATGTCATCCCAATCAGTTAAGAACGTATGAAGTTATTGACATTTTTAATATCTGTCAGAAATGAAGTATCGAAATGAATGTTTTCCAGTGCCAATTGAAAATTGATTCTTATTTGCTTTATGAACCAGGTGCTTATATGCTATTTTAAAGTTTCGATGAAAAGCATACACTCTTAAGTTGATATCATAATCAATTCAATATGGATGAATATGTTTTCTGTGCGTTGTGTTCGCATTTCCGGTTCGAGAATTTGCATGTCCCCGTGCTCGCTCACCAACGCGTTACACTGAGCGTTTTCCTAGTATAAAAACCTACTACATACATATTCAGAAGGCATATAATGAAATATTAGTATTTATATACATAATTATACAATGTAATGTGTAAGTGCTTTTAGCCGCCATTTTGAAAACCCAACCAAAGTGATGCCATATCTCGAAAACGGCTGGACCTATTGGAAAGATGATTTCGCAATTCTTCATGGCATATCACTTTAAGTTTATATTTAGCTCCAAACACTATTTTTCTTAGAAATCAATTCGGAAATGGCGTATTTTTTAGGAATTAGTCATTGTTGTTCCAATATGTTTTACAAGTTGTGTAAATAAAGTAAAAAAACAAGTGATATCCCCATAAAAAAACACTCCGTGTAAAAAAAACAGCCAAGTCTCTTCAACTAAAAAATATGAAATCTAAAAATTCTGCACTGAAAGTAGTTGTATCAAAAAATGAGCCAAGTCAAAACTTTATTTGAAAATCAAAAAATACTTGGCGCATCGTTTTTTTATGGCATTATTATAGGTATACTACTAGGAAAACGCTCAGTGTAACGCGTTGATGAGCGAGCACAGAACATGCAACATCCCCATAGTCACGATGCACGACACGGCACAAGACGATTTTCTCTGCAATTTTTCAATCTCCATAATACTCTGGATGAATAACAGATCCATTGTGTCGTGAAGTCTTACCTCCATACTTTCTCCAGAAATCTCTTGTGACATCGCATACTAAACTCGTAAAATTACAATAATACTTGACTGATTTGGCTAACAATATGTAAAATTTAATATTAAGTTGGTCTTGATCACCATGCAAAATTTGAACTTAATGTGAACATTTTGATTGTCGACCAATCAGAAGATATTATTTAAACTTAAACCAATTAGAGGATTTGGCCTTCGTACTGCATCCGATTTTATGCGCTAGCTCAAAAATGCTTTCATTTTACTGTACATTGTGGATAGCTTGGCTGCTCTACAGACCTTGCCTTGGAGCAGAAGCTTAAAGAAGGCAGGGATGACAATTTAGTATACATTTTTCAAGATTATGGAATAAAATGACCGTAAAATGACAAAACTTTTGAAAATAACGACAGATTAGACTGAAAATTGGCAAAAATACCTAAAATATTGCCTGGTACCAATGACCACGCGAAGTTTTAAGTTGATCGGTCAATCTGTTCTAGTTTAAATATCAAAAATCACATGAAAAATGGTATTAAATTTGAACCAATAAGAGGATTTGGCTGAAACTTTTTATGATTGGGTACAATGTTAGTTGCAATGTTTTTGCTAAATTTCAAATTGATCGAAGCAACCAATCGAAAGATAATTTTTTTAAAATTTGAACCAATCAAGGGAGCCCGTTCAAAAACGATCCCAGGGACCGCATAGATTACGTTAGTATGTGTGCAAAATTTCAGATCGATTGCTTGAGCGGTTTGACCTGGGCTGTGACCACAAAAAAAAAAAAAAAAAAAAACACACAGAGAAAGTGTCATAAGAGTACCGTGGTGACGCTCGCTACGCTCGCTCAATAATTATATGTAGGTATATTAGATGTATATTTTATATCTAGCCTATACTTTTAAGCTATTTATATACCTACACGATGCGCCAAGAATTTTTTGATTTTCAAATTAAGTTTTAACTTGGCTCATTTTTTGATATCACTACTTTTCAGTGCAGAATTTTTAGATTTCATATTTTTTAGTTGAAGAGACTTGGCTGTTTTTTTTAAACGGAGTGTTTTTATGGGGTTGATATTAAAGGGCCAGTGAACCCAAAAATCATAATTTTACTGATATTGATGTTCGGGGATTTAAGCACATTGACGCAGTGTTGGAACATCTAGCCTAACGCGTATGGTCTTGAAATAATATATAAAAGAATGACCTTGCGACACTTGGCGAGTCAGTATTACAGTGTTACATGGATTTTCATCTTCAAACATTCGGTGTGCGCAAACAAAGTGCAACCCAGGATTAAGCTTTTGATGAAATAACAAACAAATCTTCCTCTTCCTAACCATATTTTATTCAAAATTATAGCGCCTATAATTTACCTACAATTAATAAAATCTCCTATTAAGCGCCACTTTATATGTTACCAGCTGGTACTTGAGAGTGTAAATATCGCGTTTTGTTATGAATTCTTCATACTCGCAACCCCTTGACCCGGCCTTAGCTTGTAAATTAGTAACTCCAACCCTACCGTTCCAAGAATTTTAGAACATCAAGTCAACACAGATGAATTTACGATCGAAATGAGATCAATTTCGAAGGTATTTAAACACACTTTATGACCGTCAACGACACAATGTTTGTATTTTAAATGTACACGCAATGAATCGAAAAATGGCACACAAAAATAATCTTTTCAAACACTATTTTCAAGTTTATAAATATTTTTTTCTAATTTTCTGCTTATCACAAATAAAATACTAATGAATAATAACGTTAGTGATTAGTGTCAGGAACGATTAGGAAAAATATGGTGTCCAGGTTAACAGGGGCTTTAAGATGGGTTTATTTTACAAAATTATGTTGGATATTTTTTGTTATATTTATTTCATATTTGATATAAATAATTTTTGATATCATTAGGTACTTTTCAGTGCTGAATGTTTTGGTTTCTTCTATTTTCTTAGTTGATGAGACTTGTTTTTCATTTTTTCACTGAGTGTTTTTTTATGGGGTTTATTAAATACACAGAATATATATTTTTTCACGTTCGTACGTACTGCTGACTCTTTAATTTAAAAAGGGTTTAGGGTGTTAACACAGTTACCTTATGCAAGTTTCCCATGTTGTTTGTTTGTTGTTTGAGTGTGTTTTCGAAGCAAATGCCCGGGTCAAACATGTCAATAAACCGAATTGTAATTTGTTAACACACACGGCACAAGAGCGGTCTTATGTATAATTTTGAGCGTAATTCTGATCTTTTGAAAATAAAACTTGAACCGTTTGACATGGTTTGACCGATCAACTTAAAATGTTTCAGTCACCAGGACTAACAAGATAATCGTTTTAATCACTTTTTAGACCAATCTCTATTTATCTTCAAAAGTAATTGACATTTACGGCAATTTTATAATTGTTTTGAAATTTTTCTATTTGCTCCTATACGTCTCATACGTTTCGGCTCTTTTCAAGGTCTGTAGAGCAGAAACTTGCAAACTCGAAGGCAATACACAGGATAGATTTTTAACACGGTACACGGAGCATTTTCATAGTAATTGACTAATTGGTGTCAATTGAATTTTCGTTGAATTTTGTTCGTAACGGTGAAAAATTTCAGCTTGTGATAATAGAAAAATGAAATCAAAATCAAAACATTTTCATTCAATCTGCATCAGTAATGGCAACTTTTTGAGCGAGCGTAGCGAGCGTCACCACGGTATTCCTACGGCACTTTCTCTGTGTTTTTTTTTTTGTGTGTTCACTGCCCAGGTCAAACGGCACAACCAATCGATCTGAAATTTTGCACATATACTAACGTAATCTATGCGGTCCCTGGGATCGTTTTTGAACGGGCTCATGTAATTGGTTCAAATTTAAAAAAAAATATCTTTCGATTGGTAGTTCCGATCAATTTGAAATTTTGACAAGTTATGGCGACCAACATTGTACCCAATCATACAAAGTTTCAGCCAAATCCTCCCATTGGTTAAATATTTTAAAAAATCTTTTATGTCATTTTTTAAATTTAAACTTGAACCGTATGACTGATCAACTTTAAACTTTGCATGGTCATTGGGACTAACATTATCTGCATTTTTGACAATTTTCAGACTAATCTATGTTTAAATCCAAAAGTTATTGACGTTTTACGGACATTTTGCGTGTTGGCTGTCAAATTTCTCGAAAATGTTGATCACGGCTACTTCGACTCTTTATAGTTCCAAGGTAGTTAGAGTAGAAACTTTCAAACGTATGAAACTGATATGACCATTCAACAGATCGATCTAATATTGTGTAAGTACACACATTTTTATCATATGAGTGGTCCCAGGTCTATTTTTTTAAAGAGATCATGTGATTTTAGAATATTAACGAGGAACAGTTCAATCAGAAAGGTTCAAAAGGTTCAAGCTTTGCATGGTTATTGGGACTAATGTTTTAGGACAATTATGAGATTGTTATACTTGAGTCTGACGAAATTCAAGAATTATTGGCTCTTAATGATATTTTCGATAGACATTATTTCGGTTCGAGTTGTTGCGCCTGTCCGTGCTCGCTCATCAACGCGTTACACAGAGCGTTTTCCTAGTTATTAACTTTTCAAACTATATCGTTGAATTTATTACACAACTATTTGTAGACGTACCTAGGAAGTGAAGAGTTCGTATGCTCCTGTTAGATTCGTCCATTTCTCCACTTTTTGCTTTCCTCACAAGACATTCTCCAAGTCGGTTACTGAAACATCGCCAACACATTTGACTTCACTTTAACGTCTAGTGAAGAAGCAACCTCGGTGATTATGTATCGGGAATCCCCAGCTGAGAACGAACACATCTTCCCACCTGGTAACTCCTGGTCTTACAAAACCCATACGCAAGGTTCGTCGAAGAAACCGATGTAAATCGTTTCTTAGATTCCATACAACACTATTGATCGCAAGTGTTTTGAAATATAACAGAACAGTGGCGGCGGCATTCAATAGTGGCAAGAATGTCACCCTCAAAAGCAAATTTAAAGTATTTAAAATGTTTCTCCTACCGAGCGATTTTAATTGTGCGAGCGTAGCGAGCGTCACCACGGTACTCTTATGGCACATTCTCTGTGTGTTTTTTTTTTTTTTTTTTTTTTTTTTTTGTGTTCACAGCCCAGGTCAAACGGCACAACCAATCAATCTGAAATTTTACACTTATACTAACGTATTCTATGCGGTCCCTGGGATAGTTTTTGAATGGGCTCATGTGATTGCTTCAAATTTTTAAAAAAAATTATCTTTCGATTAGTTGTTCCGATCAATTTAAAATTTTGACAAGTCATTATGACCAACATTGTACTCATTCTTACAAAGTTTCAGCCAAATCCTCCTATTGGTTAAAATTTTAAAAAATCTTTTATTTGATTTTTGAAATATAAACTATAACCGTATGACCGATCAACTTAAAACTTTGCATGGTCATTGGGACCAACATTATCTGTAGTTTTTAATGATATTTTCTATAGACATAATTTCGGTTCGAGGTGTTGCGCGTGTCCGTGCTCGCTCATCAACGCGTTACACAGAGCGTTTTCCTAGTTATTTTCATTAATGTATATGATTTATTCAGTATTTGTAGCGGTGAATTTCCATAATATTCTTCTGCGGCGATTTTCTTTTTCTGGTTTAATATTGATTTTTTTTTATTGATATGGTCGATTTTTCTAGTGGTATCTTGTGGAGTGGTCGCTCCACTCAGCCAAGTCGTATTGTGAACTCACATACACTCAACAAAACGTAAATGCAACCTTTCATCTCAGTAATATTAAAGAGAAAAAACGTTTCTCTATACTCCCCATCTAATTTCTGACGGCCTTATTTGCTTCAAGGGCACAGTCTGAATGTGCCAGTGAAAAGCTAGAATACCATAGATACCCAGATTATACAGTATTTTCGACGCTTCTCGACTGTAGCTCTGGGCACTGTCCTCAAGGATGAAGATCAGCGCCTTGGCGGTCGACCGCTTTAAGCTTGAGTAGCAGGAGGCCAAGTCTTGAAACTTACGCCTTCAGGACGCAAACGCTCTAGGACGTCAACAAGTCCCATTTACTGTAAGATTGGGAATGTGACGACCTTGAAATCTACTGTTAACATGTTTAGCTTCATTTTGAATAAGGTTTTAATGACTGAATAGCATCTGTAATTATAATTATAATGTTAATAAATTGTTTGCAATAGATTGCTGGATGCTAATCAAATAAGTGGCTTAAATTAATGTTTCAATGGCGATCATTCTTACAGTAAATGGGACTTTATGACGTCCGAGAGCGTTTGCGTCCTGAAGGCGTAAGTTTCAAGACTTGGCCTCCAGCGTTGATGCTGAGAAGTAGCGTGAAGTCAGAAGTGGCAATGAAAGAGTGACGAATGGAGAGCATTGACAAATATTTTAAAGTAAGAGTGTCATGTAAGATAATTTATACTAGGAAAACGTTTAGTGTAACGCGTTGATGAGCGAGCACAGAACATGCAACATCACCAGTCACGATACACGACACGGCACAAGACGATTTTCTCTGTGCAACTTTACAATCTCCATATAAATACTCTGGATGAATATCAGATCCATTGTGTCATGACTTTCCTACATACATTTTCCAGCTTTTGACAACCCATACTCAATTCGTAAAATGACAATTAATACTTGACTGGTTGGGCTTACAATGTGTACAATTTTAGATTATATTGGTATTGATCACCTTGCAAAACATTTTAAATGTCGACAAATCAGAAGATATTATTTAAACTACCAATTGGAGGATTTGGCCTTCTTACTGCATCCGATTTGATGTGCGCTAGTTTTACTGTAAATTGTTGACCGCTTGGCTGCTCTACAGGCCTTGGAGCAGAGGCTTATATAAGGCAGGGATGAAAATGTAGTATACATTTTACAAATATTTCAAGATTATGGAATAAAATGTCCCTACATGCTTAAAACCTTTGGAAAATAACGACAGATTAGCTTGAAAATTGGCAAAAATACCTAAAATGTTGGTACCAATGATCATGCGAAGTTTTAAGTTGATCGGTCAATCGGCTCTAGTTAATATTTCAAAAATCACCGGAAAATGGTTTTAAATTTGAACCAAAGAAAGGATTTTGCAATGTTGCAATGACTTTGCTAAATTTCAAATTGATCGGACCTGCCAATCGAAATATAATTTTTCTAAATTTGAACCAATCACAGGATTCCGGTCAAAAACGACCCAGAGACCACATAGATTACGTTAGTATGTGTGCAAAATTTCAGATTGATTGGTTGTGCTGTTTGACCTGGGCAGTGAACACAAAAAACATCAAAAAAACAAAAAAGCAAACACACAGAGAAAGTGCCGTAAGAGTACCGTGGTGACGCTCGCTGCGCTCTCTCAATTATTGATTGTTGGATGTGCCCATCCACAATTCTAGGTCACAAGCCGCCACTGGCACAGAGTACTCGTAGTAATGTCATTTTACATGAAATAAACTTGTAACGTATAATTTTGAACAACCTCTTTTGACTTTGATGTAAAATGTATGACACTTCTTGAATAATAAACAGCATTCTCGTGATTTCTTATGCACACGTAAATATACGCTTGTAAGAAAGGCAGCCAAGTCTCTTCAACTAAGAAAAAAAATTAAGAAATCATAAATTTAGCAGTGAAATGTAGTGATATCAAAAAACGGGCCAAGTCAAAACTATTTTTAAAAAACAAAAATATACCTTTTATATTATGTATGAATATATTACGATTATATCCCGATTTGGATACTAAAGAAAGTTGCGATTGGTGCCGCTTAAAATGATATTCCATGAAGCATTGTCAAAGTATCCACAGTATCATATTGTCCGGTCCATCCGGTCTAAACTAGGAAAACGCTCAGTGTAACGAGTTGATGAGCGAGCACAGGACATGCAACATCCCCAGCCCGATACATGACACGGCACAAGACGATTTTCTCTGTGCAACTTTCCAATCTCCATATAAATACTCTTGATGAATATCAGAACCATTGTGTCGTATACTTTTTCAGCTTTTGACAACCCATACATAATCTCGTATAATGACAATTAATACTTGACCGATTGGGCTTACAATGTGTAAAATTTTAGATTATGTTGGTCTTGATCACCATGCAAAATTTGAACTTAATCGGAACACTTTGATTGTTGACCAATCAGAAGATATTATTTAAACTATTAATTGGACAATTTGGCCTTCGTACTGCATCCGATTTGATATGCGCTAGTTTTATTGTAAATTGTGGACTGCTTGGATGATCTACAGGCCTTGGAGCAGTAGCTCAAAGAAGGCAGGGATGAAAATGTTGTATACTTTTTACAAATATTTCATGATTATGGAATAAAATGTCCCTAAATTGACAAAAACTTGAGAAATAAAAGACAGATTGTACTGATAATGGGCAAAAAGACCATAAATGTTGGTACCAATGACCATACGCAGTTTTAAGTTGGTCGGCCAATCGGTTCTAGTTTAAATTTAAAAAATCACAAGAAAAATGGTTTCTAATTTGAACTAATGGGAGGATTTCGCTGAAGCTTTTTATGATTGGGTACAATGTTGGTTTCATAGCAATGACTTTGCTAAATTTCAAATTGCTCAAACCAACCAATCGAAAGATAATATATCTAAAATTTTAACCAATCCCAGGATTCCGTCCAAAAACGATCCCAGAGACCGCATAGATTACGTTAGTATGTGTACAAAATTTCAGATCGATCGGTGTGCGGTTTGACCTGGGTAAAAATACCAGCCAAGTCTCCCCACCAATAAAAAAATAGAATAAATCTAGAAATTCAGCACTGAAAAGTAGTGATATCACTATTTTAAAAATCTCGAACAATAAAAATTGGAGACAGATCACTTACACTCTGACACGATATTATTATATATATTTAGGTAGGTACATTTGATTTTTGACATATACTTCTATTACTATTTATATACACGATGCGCTAGGTATTTTGGTTAAAATTTACAATTTCACGATTTTCACGGTCCTCCAGCTCGCAAACGGCATAACGTATTATTGCCAAACTTGGAATATATGGTAGGGTAGGCCATAGCTCTAAATTAAAATATTTCGCAACAATGTGAGATTTCCCATTTTTAAGATCCAGTAGGCCGAAAATGCCACTTTCATGCTTATAGCAAAAGTGGGTTGCTCCAGCTTTTAGGTTTGAACGGTAAGTTATGAGAATGTGCGCGCCGTACGACTTGGCTGGCATGGTGTGACCGCTCCACTAGATGGTATAATGTTGTGACATGTAAAAGGTAATCCCCATAAAAAAACACTCCGTGTAAAAATACCAGCCAAGTCTCTTCAACTTAAAAAAAATAGAAGAAATCTAAAAATTCAGCACTGAAAAGTAGTAATATCAAAAAATTGGCCAAATCAAAACTTTTAAAAAATTAATTGGCGTATCGTTTTTCTAGGGGATTATAGATATATTTTATGCATAGATGAGTATATTTGATTACCAACCTACTTCTATACTATTTATATGCACGATGCGCCAAGTAATTTTTGAAAAGTTTTGACTTGGCCAATTTTTTGATATCACTACTTTTCAGTGCTGAATTTTTAGATTTCTTCTATTTTTTTAAGTTGAAGAGACTTGGCTGGTATTTTTACACGGAGTGTTTTATATGGGGATAGGCTTCTACTAGAGTGTGGATTAATTTAAAAATTGCGCCAAGCTCCGGGGTGACGTCATTCATTATGAATAAGAAATTGGCCACTCAAAATGGCGGGGGTTGTTTAAAATAGACGTACACACTACAACGTGAACTAATTTAAAAATTTCGCCAAGCCCCGTTTAAAATAGGCGTACACTAGAGCGTGGAATAATTTAAAAATTGCGCCAAGCCCCAGGGTGACGTCATTCATTATCAAAAATCAAAATGGCGGCCGGAAATGGCGGTGGTTGTTTAAAATAGGCTCCGACTAGAGCGCGGGAAACGGAAACACGTTTAAAAATGCCGCCAAAACATGATATGACGTCATAAAACAACGTCACACTCTAGTGTGAGATTTTCCGCCTCACGCCGCCGCCTCCGCCTCCGCTTCCGCCTCCGCCTCCGCCTCCGCCTGGTCTCGGCCTGCCAGATTCCTCCTACTAATAAAGAATACATTTTATACAAACAGACTTAAAAATACTGATCATACAAAACTATAAAATACTCTCTTCAAGAAGCCATTTTTTGTGGCTTCTTTATATCTGAAACTCTATTCATAGCCAACTGACATATCGTGGATGAAAACACCACATCAGCCTTCTCCAAAGAACCCATTTCCAATGGCAAAGCAGGATCCCGAGGCGCCACCTACCGTCCTTTTGTTGGGTGGGCAAAATTTAGACGTTGACAAATTATTTTGTTGAGCGAGCGTAGCGAGCGTCTCCACGGTACTCTTATGGCACTTTCTCTGTGTGTTTTATTTGTTTTATTTTTTTTGTTTTTTTGTGGTCACAGCCCAGGTCAAACCGCTCAAGCAATCGATCTTAAATTTTGTACACATACTAACATACTCTATGCGGTCCCTGGGATCGTTTTTGAGATGGGATCGTTTTTGGCTCCCGTGATTGGTTCAAATTTAAAAAAAATTATCTTTCGATTGGATGCTTTGATCAATTTGAAATTTAGCAAAAACATTGCAATTTACATTGTACCCAATCATAAAAAGTTTCAGCCAAATCCTCCTATTGGTTCTAATTTAAAACCATTTTTCATGTGATTTTTGACATTTAAACTAGAACAGATTGACCGATAAACTTAAAACTTCGCGTGGTCATTGGTACCAACATTTTAGGTATTTTTGCTAATTTTCAGTCTAATCTGTTGTTATTTTCAAAAGTTTTGTCAGTTTAAGGTCATTTTTTTATTCCATAATCTTGAAAAATGTATACTAAATTGTCATCCCTGCCTTCTTTAAGCTTCTGTTCCAAGGCAAGGCCTGTAGAGCAGCCAAGCTATCCACAATGTACAGTAAAATGAAAGCATTTTTGAGCTAGCGCATAAAATCGGATGCAGTACGAAGGCCAAATCCTCTAATGGGCTTCCACTCCACGCTGCCATTTGCTCTCACTACGGAGCCGGAGCGCTAGCTACAACTGTCCTTTTTTCAGTGGCGTCGGAACCGGGGGGGCAGCAGGGGCACGTGCCCCCCTAGACGTCTGAAGGGGGGGCAAGAGTATCAATCTGCCCCCCCTGGCAACGCATAATATATTTTAAAAGGTCTGAATATCAAAAGAAATCGCTGCGCGGCATTGTTGTTACCTCATGTCATGTGAGAGTCTTCTTACGAAATTCAATTGATTTTGTTATTTTACACCAAAATCATTTTAACACTGCCTAGAGTAATAAAGTTTGAGAAAATCGCTGCGGGGAATATTTATATGAACATTCCTGATATGAGTGAATGATTAACCTTTGTTTTCTTAAAATTAAAATTAAATGCACAAAAATCATTTGAAATTCAAAAAAAATCCGCTGCGCGGCATTTTAATGTGAAATGTCTGAGATTTAATTTCATAATGCATTTCAAATTGGACCTATTGTGAATGTGAAAAAATGCGGAGATATCATCCAAAACTAATCACTTTTCAAGTGCATATTACCTACTTATATAATTTTATGACACAATTTCCACACATATTTTTTTAATCACTATTTTGGCAGTCCTGACGTGAAGTGGATCGGATCCAATTTACCAACAAATAATGTCGTCCATTTATTTGTTCAGAGAAAGATCGGTTTAAAAAGTGTGAAATCACGTAGAAACGCTCCAAATTCATTCTTGAAATTCAAAATTTTCCCGGGGCTGTGCGCCCCGGACCCGCATTGTGCTGGAGGGCCCTCCCCCCAGACCCCCCATTGTTTCCTTTGGCAATCGTGTTTCCCACACACATAGTCATTTACTGTATTATATTCTCCCTTACAATTGACCAATGTAGATCTGACCAAACTACGACGTCATAAAACAAAAGTCAATGTTTGGTCACAACCAAAGAGCTTGTATACACAACAAATTGAACACATGATATTATTAGAATAATGTTGAATTCGTACAGAATTTAACAGTTTTACAATCAACAAATTGCCGTTAATAATAGTATTGCTTTAAGCTATCTACTTGAATATTGTTCAGTCTTAATTAACTTCTCATAAGAGAGGAAGGGCCTTTTTAAGTTGACGAAACTATCCAGTGACAGACGACCTTAAAAAGTAAAACGCTTTGGCAACATACCTGGCAAAATATAATTTGTTTCGTTGTAGCATCTGTAATAATTGTCCAGCAAATCATCAAACATGATTTATATGATTTAAATATATTGATTGTACTATTTCAAGTGATAAATTAAACTAGATTAAACACGTGTGAGCTATTTCTTTGATCTTTCTAAATTTCATTTGTTTGAATGAAAAATTGTTTTTTCTAACAACCCTGGAGTTACCATGGTAATACTTTTGTCTTTCATAAGGCAACGCCCACCTACATTGGTCAATTTAGTACCTAACTTACCTAGAACCTAAGCAAAGTGTGCCCCCCCTGAGAAAATAGACTTCCGACGCCAATGCCTTTTTTCCTACCACGCATGTCTGTTCAAAATTACAGATAGATGACAGTTCACTTTAAACTTCTAGTGTTTGAAATATAATGCCAAACTGTTGTGTTCGGAGTGAAGGTACCTAATTGTTTTAAAATGTAATACTACTTAAATGTATAGAAATAGTTTTAATTACTTACTTTTTATACTAGAAGATCACTTTATGTTAAACAACTTCTTTTGTTTTCAATTCAGACAAATCTAGCAAATGTCAACAACATTTGATCTGTTGCCGTAGCAACGGGGAACAATCACACCTAGCTCCCTCTATTCAAAGCTTGAAGTTTTGAAGCCCATTGGTTTAAGTTTAAATAATGTCTTCTGATTGGTCGACAATAAAAATGTTCACATTAAGTTCAAATTTTGCATGCTGATCAAGACCAACTTAATATAAAATTTTACATATTGTAAGCCCAATCAGTCAAGTATTAATTGTAATTTTACGAGTTTAGTATGGGATGTCACAAGAGATTTCTGGAGAAGGTATGTACCCAGGTAACACAAAGATGTACTATGGATATCCATAGGAGCTCCTGCCTTTTTGAGAGGGACATCCATAGTACCTCGCAAAACCTCCCAAAACCCTCCCATACGCCTCCTATTGCCTGCCTTTTGTCACTCCACGCGATATCCCTGGGACATCGCAGTGCGAGATCGAAGCTCGCATATTGGGAGGATTCTTCCCATGCCGCGAGGTCGAAGCTCGCACATTGGGAGGATTCATTGAGCGAGCGTAGCGAGCGTCACCACGGTACTCTTATGGCACTTTCTCTGTGTGTTTGTTTTTTTTTTGTTTGTTTTTTTTTTTTTTGTGGTCACAGCCCAGGTCAAACCGCTCAATCAATCGATCTGAAATTTTGTACACATACTAACGTAATCTATGCGGTCCCTGGGATCGTTTTTGAACGGGCTCCCGTGATTGGTTCATATTTAAAAAAAATTATCTTTTGATTGGTTGCTTCGATCAATTTGAAATTTAGCAAAAACATTGCAACCAACATTGTACCCAATCATAAAAAGTTTCAGCCAAATCCTCCTATTGGTTAAAATTTAAAACCATTTTTCATGTGATTTTTGACATTTAAACTAGAACAGATTGACCGATCAACTTAAAACTTCGCGTGGTCATTGGTACCAGGCAATATTTTAGGTATTTTTGCCAATTTTCAGTCTAATCTGTCGTTATTTTCAAAAGTTTTGTCATTTTAAGGTCATTTTATTCCGTAATCTTGAAAAATGTATACTAAATGGTCATCCCTGCCTTCTTTAAGCTTCTGCTCCAAGGCAAGGCCTGTAGAGCAGCCAAGCTATCCACAATGTAAAGTAAAATGAAAGCATTTTTGAGCTAGCGCATAAAATCGGATGCAGTACGAAGGACATATCCTCTAATTGGTTTAAGTTTAAATAATATCTTCTGATTGGTCGACAATCAAAATGTTCACATAAAGTTCAAATTATGCATGGTGATCAAGACCAACTAATATTAAATTTTACATATTGTAAGCCCAATCAGTCAAGTATTAATTGTAATTTTACGAATTTAGTATGGGATGTCACAAGAGATTTCTGGAGAAAGTATGTAGGTAAGACTTCACGACACAATGGATCTGTTATTCATCCAGAGTATTATGGAGATTGAAAATTTGCAGAGAAAATCGTCTTGTGCAGTGTCGTGTATCGTTACTATGGGGATGTTGCATGTTCTGTGCTCGCTCATCAACGCGTTACACTGAGCGTTTTCCTAGTATTCCTTTATTGGGATGTTTAATCCTCTTTTAGGAGGAGGGTATGCAATTATAAAATGAAAATTCATAACAATTATTTATTAAATAAATCAAAGAAATAGAATAATAATCATTAATTTCATTTGAAAAACACCATCTTGGGGTCTTGGCGCATTCATTCAGTCCGATTCAGTCATCTCAATGCGGATTTCATCTGCAAAAGATAATGAGAAAACACGGTAAAATACTGATCACACAGTAATGCATAATTGCCTAAAACTTTCCTCCGATTAATTGAGCGAGCGTAGCGAGCGTCACCACGGTACTCTTAAGGCACTTTCTCTGTGTGGTTTTTTTTGTTTGTTTTTTTGTGGTCACAGCCCAGGTCAAACCGCTCAAGCAATCGATCTGAAATTTTGTACACATACTAACGTAATCTATGCGGTCCCTGGGATCGTTTTTGAATGGGCTCCCGTGATTGGTTCAAATTTTAAAAAAATTATCTTTCGATTGGGTGCTTCGATCAATTTGAAATTTAGCAAAAACATTGCAACCCACATTGTACCCAATCATAAAAAGTTTCAGCCAAATCCTCCTATTGGTTCAAATTTAAAACCATTTTTCATGTGATTTTTGACATTTAAACTAGAACAGATTGACCGATCAACTTGAAACTTCGCGTGGTCATTGGTACCAACATTTTAGATATTTTTGCCAATTTTCAGTCTAATCTGTCGTTATTTTCAAAAGTTTTGTCATTTTAAGGTCATTTTATTCCATAATCTTGAAAAATGTATACTAAATTGTCATCCCTGCCTTCTTTAAGCTTCTGTTCCAAGGCAAGGCCTGTAGAGCAGCCAAGCTATCCATAATGTACAGTAAAATCATGAACTAATAAATGAAAGCATTTTTGAGCTAGCGCATAAAATCGGATGCAGTACGAAGGCCAAATCCTCTAATTGGTTTAAGTTTAAATAATGTCTTCTGATTGGTCGACAATAAAAATGTTCACATTAAGTTCAAATTTTGCATGGTGATCAAGACCAACTTAATATTAAATTTTACATATTGTTAGCCCAATTAGTCAAGTATTAATTGTAATTTTACGAGTTAAGTATGGGATGTCACAAGAGATTTCTGGAGAAGGTATGTAGCCTGTAGGTAAGACTTCACGACACAATGGATCTGTTATTCATCCAGAGTATTATGGAGATTGAAAATTTGCAGAAAAAATCGTCTTGTGCCGTGTCGTGCATCGTTACTATGGGGATGTTGCATGTTCTGTGCTCGCTCATCAACGCGTTACACTGAGCGTTTTCCTAGTAGATATAATAAAAGTATATAATACTTACATTTGAAGTGCAGATTCTTTCGATGATTGGAGATAAATATCGCGGTAATAATTTTCGCAGCTACTCAAGAATGTTAGTGCAGAGTGCATGACAGGAAATGTATTTCTTTCTACTATACCTAGTCAAATCAGTGTCACCGTGTCACTTTGTTACAAATTTTACCCCATATAGCATAAAAAATTGCACCACAAAGCACGATAAATATGACAAAACAACCAATCGAAATTACAATCCGTAAATCTGTTTATACACGTAATAGTATTTATTTCATTAAACTAATGTTAAATGACTCTGGTTGCCACCATATCGCATCGCATGGAGGGAGCTCCCATGGATATCCCATGGATATCGCAAAAAGGATAAAATGGCCGCTCTGACATCTCTCTTTACCTCACAATTTGCGAGGTACTATGGAGGTCCCATGGATATCCCAAAAAAGGATAAAATAGCCGCTCTGAAATTTGTCTTTACCTCCCAATTTGCAATTTCCTGAATTTAGGAAGATCCCTCGCAGAGAGGGAGATCCTAATGTGATGTACTATGGACCTCCAGGACCTCCCGTGTTACCTGGGTAAGTAAGACTTCACGACACAATTGATCTGTTATTCTTCCAGAGTATTATGGAGATTCAAAAATTGCAGAGAAAATCGTCATGTGCCGTGTCGTGCATCGTTACTATGGGGATGTTGCATGTTCTGTGCTCGCTCATCAACGCGTTACACTGAGCGTTTTCCTAGTATACGTTCATTGCCACTTTTACCAACGTGCTTTTACTGTCATGTCTTAACCTTACCTTATAAAACAATCCACACTTGCTTTTGACGGGCGCAAACTCATAATTGCAGCTTAATATTGATGATACTTGCATTAATTGCATATCCCCATAAAAAAACACTCCGTGTAAAAATACCAGCCAAGTCTCTTCAACTATAAAAAAAATAGAATAAATCTAAAAATTCAGCACTGAAAAGTAGTGATATCAAAAAATGAGCCAAGTCAAAACTTAATTTTAAAAACCAAAATATACTTGGCGCATCGTGTATATAAATAGTATAGAAGCATATGCCAAAAATCAAATGTACCTACCTAATTATATATAATATACCTATAATGCCCTTAAAAACGATGCGCCAAGTATATTTTGGTTTTTAAAATTAAGTTTTGACTTGGCTCATTTTTTGATATCACTACTTTTCAGTGCTGAATTTTTAGATTTATTCTATTTTTTTTATAGTTGAAGAGACTTGGCTGGTATTTTTACACGGAGTGTTTTTTTATGGGGATATCACTTATTTTTTTAGTTTATTTACACAACTTGTAACACACATCGGAGCAACAATGACTAAATACTTTTAAAAAATACGCCATTTTCGAATTGGTTAATACGAAAAATTGTGTTTGGTGCTCAATATACCTAAGCTTAAAGTGATATTCCATGAAGAATTGCGAAAGCTTCGTTCCAATCAGTCCAGCCGTTTTCGAGATATGGTATCACTTCCGGTTTTCAAAATAACGACTGAAATAACTGCCACCTAGAATTTATTTCTATAAATGTTATGTATCATTATAAGCCTTCTGAATATGTAGTTATTGTAGTAAGAGGTCATTAAAATCTAGATCTTCATTTTCATGACGTCATTTCCGGTTTCGGTAATAGTACATCTCTACTTTAACTACTGATATTCCATATAGACGACCGTCTGAATCATTTGGCGCTAGTTTCATTCCGATCGGTTTAGCCGTTTTCGAGATATGACGTCACTTCCGGTTTCAAAATGGCGACTACCGGTTGGTTTTATAAAAAGGCACCTCAGACGCCAAAAGTGCACATGTGGTAAAAATTTCAGATCGATCGGCTAAGCCGTTTAGGCTGTGGCGGTGATAGCGGTGTTTCCTGATATCATCTGAATCATCATCTAAAGATCAAAGTGGTGTAATTTCACTGTTTTTTCGGCCCTCTAGCTCGCAAATGGTATAGCCTATTGTTCCCAAATTTGGTATATGTGGTGGGGTGGGCCATAGCTCAAAATTAAGATATTTTACAACAATGTGAGATTTTCCAATTTTATGATCCAGTAGGCCGAAAATGCCATGTTGTTGCTTACAGTAAAAGTAGTTGGTCTGGCTCCTCATTTTATTAGGCATTTACGGTATGTTGAGTGAGTGTGAGTGTACAGTACGACTTGGCTGGGTGGAGCGACCGCTCCACTAGATCAATAATGTTTCATAACAGATAATTTAAACTAAACACATTATTTACACAGAGATTACTCTTCAAAATCAACTACAAAAACAAATCGCTTTTCTGATCACGGCACACTTGAAACGTGATTTTCGAGCTGTGCGTTTTATTTCCATCATAAACTGTCAAAAAGTTCTGACTGTCAAAGTGAATAAATAAAGGATTACAAACGTTTGAAGACAAAAACATATGTTATTAAATATATTATTTATTATATGTATACGACTGGGTATGTACAGGTGCATCTATAATTTGATTTATTTGCTTATAATGCTAGATTTTCTCTCCCAAACAAATCATTCCACTTGCCGTCCATTGCATTGGTTATTATTATTCATACATAAGATGAAACTTCAGGACCAATCAACTTTGATGATGCCATCTGTTGGTAAAAAAACGGCGGCGTCGGTACCTAGCGCTATTTGCGAAAAAAGCCAAACACTAATACAAAAATTGAATCCTAGAAAACACGCGATTGGAGAAGGCTGATGTGGTGTTTTCATCCACGAAATGTCAGTTGGCTATGCTCTATTAAAACCATGGAAAGCATTTGGCAATATATTAAAAAAGTGAGGGACTAAGAATTGTCTTTGTTGTCGACCATAAGAATTTATCACAGCATTCGCCGTTACAAATTTATCTTTAATTCTTGTCTCATAGGAATGCAGTGATAAATTCTTATGCTCAGCTTCAAAATAGTTACTTAAAATAAACATATCAAAATTTAGTTGTTGCGTTGTAAGCCACCCGCAGTTGGATTTTTTTCCATATGTAATAATCCAAATTGATTTTTGTAATGTATAGTTATTTTCTGTAAATAGGTTCAGTTGTGAATCCCCATGCCAATATTCTATAGTTGATCAACGATTCAATCAAAGCCGAATACACTATTTTCAAAGTGTTGATATTAACAAATGGTTTTAATGTGCGGATACTGAACATGCCTGATCTGAGCTTATTACATAATTTATCAATGTGTCGATCCCATTTAAACGTGTGATCAATTATCACTCCAAGATAGGTATATTCAAACACATTGGATACCTACTAGATAATTACAATTACAAGTTATATTACGACTTTGAGGGGTAGAGTTAATTCGAATATTATAATTTTTATGTAAACACGTATAATCATGAAATAATAAATTTATCTTTCCGAAGCTTTACCAGCCGAATGTATATGCAGAACTTTAGATTTTTTGGAATTGATTGACAAACCATTGTCATGGGACCACTTTAATAAATTGCAAAAATCACTTTGTAGTTGACTATTTGCTGCCTCAAAGTCTTTATGGACGGCAACCAAAGCTGTATCATCAGCATATATGAATATTCTACAGTCTTTCACTTCTTTTAGCATATCTCAATCCACTCAATCAACATAAAAGTATGCTTTTCATTGAAACTTGAAAATTCATCTAAAGACTCTGGACCCTTACCTAATATCGCCAAATTTCAGTAGCACCGTGTTACTGTAGCACAACTAAGTTTTAGCCATAAGAGCTAACATTGTCGCCATGGCAACTATAGCCGATCGTGCTACTGTAACACGGTGCTACTGAAAAATTGGCGATATTAGGTAAGGGTCCTGGTCTGGTACCTAAAGCAAATCAGATTCATGAGGCAGTAGAAAACATCATTTCGATACTTCATTCCTGACAGCTTAATAAAAATGTCAATAAGTTCATACGTTATTATAACTGATTGAGATAAAAATTTGTAAAATAAAAGACAATGTTGGTCTTAATGACCATGCAAAATATGAGTTTGATCAGATTTATGGAAGACCATTTTCATTTGTAAATTATCAGGAGATATTTATTTAGATTTTAACCAACGAACGGAATTCATTAGGGTCTGCAAACAGACAAGGTTGTCGCTACATGTGTGCAAAATTTCAGCTCGATCGAAACTAAACTGTGACCTGTATAGCCTCAGTAACAGAAAAAACAGAGGTCCGTGCCAAAAGAGTCAAAATGAGTCGTCGCTTCGCTCGCTCATTAATAAATTGGGAATTGAATTTGATCAATAACGCTGACCAGGCATGAACAAAGTACACTGGCAGCTACACAGTCATCCCTGATGGTTATGCAACCAATCTTGCAGGGAAGGACCGCGGGTTGCGAAACCACGATATTGTATCGAGACAATATTTATAGACACAGATTCTTAGGTATGACTAATTTCAGACTACATTTTGAAAACCAAAAGTGATACCATATCTCGAAAACTGCTGGACCGATTTGCAAGAAAATTTCACAATTATTCATGGAATATCATTTGCAGCATATATTTGGTAAACAGACATAGGTAGTTAGCACCCAAGCGTCACATTGCTAGCAGCTCGTCTTCACCACGGACCCAACTGACAACAGACAGGGGTATAGGTAGGAGTAGCACCACTGTAGAATAATAGGGATATCACTACTTTTTTTAGTTTATTCAGTCAACTTGTAACCCATATCGGAGAAACTTGTGTATTTTCTTTTAAAAAAATGCGCCATTTTGCATTTTGCAAAATGCAACTTTTCGTGGTAAATAAATCGACACCACGTCCCCCCCAATCGACCCTCCAACAAGTGTATTTCACAAGTATAACCTCCTTACACTCAACCACCCGCTTATGTACCACCGCCTCTTAACGACCTTCTCCTGAACAACTTTCTCCAGAACTCCTTCCTCCTGAACTACTTCCTACTGAAACACTTTCTCCAGAACTACGTTCTCCTGAACTACTTCCTCCTGAACTACTTTCTCCAGAACTACGTTTTCCTGAACTACGTTCTCCTGAATTACTTCCTCCTGCACTACAGTCTCCTGAACTACTTTCTCCTGAATTCCTCCTGAACTGCTTTCTCCTGAACTGCTATCTCCTGAATTACTTTCTCCTGAACTACTTTCTTCTTTAGATTCTCCTGAACCACAGTTTACTTTAGTTTCTCCTGAGCTAAATTTTACATGAGTTTCTCCTGATCCAGAGTTTACTTTAGTTTCTCCTGAACCAGAGTTAACTTTAGTTTCTCCTGAACCACCCTTTTCTTTAGTTTCCCTTGAACCAGAGTTTACTTTAGTTTCTTCTGAACCAGAGTTTACTTTAGTTTCTCCTGATCCAGAGTTTATACTTTAGTTTCTCCTGGACAATAGTTTACTTTAGTTTCTCCTGATCCAGAGTTTATACTTTAGTTTCTCCTGGACAATAGTTTACTTTAGTTTCTCCTGATCCAGAGTTTATACTTTAGTTTCTCCTGAACCAGAGTTTACTTTAGTTTCTCCTGAACCACCCTTTTCTCCTGAACCAACTCCTCCTGAGCTCTTTTCTCCTGAACTACTTTCTCCTGAACTACTTTCTCCTGAACTACTTTCTCCTGATCTACTTTCTCCTGAACTACTTGTTCCTGAACCACCTTCTTCAGAACCACCTTCTTCTGAACTACCGCTTATTGAAACATTTTCTTTACTTCGTATTTTAGGGCAACTGGATTCACGTCGTCTACCACCTCCGCTTTTTCCGTAATTTTGGCAGAAGATATTAGTAATATTCAAAACCGTACAATAATTATTAGAGTCTTTGAGTAAACAAACTTCACCGGTGGCAAAGAGATTGTGAGAAGTAGGAAACTCCCGATTGCGGCCTCGTGGAGACCTAGAACCTCCTCTTGGAGAACATGACATCTGAAAGCATAAAAAAAATTATACTGGGTGGCACAAAAAAAACTGATTTAGTGTTTACTTTATACCGAAACTTTTATAGATAGGATTCTGAAATTTGTATACATGTAAGGAAACATACCAAAATATAAAATGTTAAAGTTTCAAACATATTCATTGATTAGGGAAAAAAGTTACAAATGATTGAATTTACGGTTGAAAAATCAGATTAACCTGACGAAATTAACGTGTTTAATGAATTGATTTTAAGTTTCTTAGTATGAATTAGGTGTATTTATGTCTAATTATGAATGTCTAAATGAACATATATCTATGCGAATTTTCTAGGATTAATTAAGTGAGTAGGTATAATGTTTGAATTTATGTTATGATTTTTGAAATTTAAACTAGAACCTATTGACCTTTCAACTTAAAACTTCGCATAGTCATTGGTACTAACAATAAGGTATTTTTGCCAATTTTCAGTCTAATCTGTCGTTATTTTCAAAAGTTTTTGTAATTTTAGGGACATTTTATTCCATAATCTTGAAATATTTTGTAAAATGTTTAAGCTTCTGCTCCAAGGCCTGTAAAGCAGCCAATCCACAATTTACAGTAAAACTAGCGCATATCAAATCGGATGCAGTACGAATGCTAAATCCTCCAATTGGTTTAAGTTTAAATAATATCTTCTGATTGGTCGACAATCAAATTTTGCATGGTGATCAAGACCAACATAATCTAAAATTGTACACATTGTAAGCCCAATCAGTCAAGTAATAATTGTAATTTTACGAGTTTAGTATAAGTTGTCAAAATCTGGAAAAAGTATGTAGGTATTGTATTGTATTATTTATTTGTAGGAAGCAATTACAATTGCATTACAAAGTCAGAACTAAAATAATAACTATAATATGACATTTGAGCATTGAAACATATTGAGTAACAAAGACAAATTGTAAAAATACATTCGAATGTTAACACATATTACAAGTTAAAATAGTGAAAGTATTGCGCTAAAAGCGAAGCGAACATATAAATATACATATAAATCAGCATTCAAGAAATTCATTTACACTGTAAAAGGAATGCTTCATAAGGAACATCTTTAAAATATACTTGAAACCGCTCCTGGACTCAATGTTCCTGATTTCTTGCGGCACATGGTTGTACAGTCTGCGGCCAGACTGCATGACACCCTGAGACGTGGTATTTAAGCGGCAGTATTCATGTTTTAAATTGGAGGCACCTCTAGTTCCATACATGTGGTGGCTGTTGTCATTGAACAAATGCAGGTTGTCCCGTGTAAACAAACACACTGCCAAAATGTAGATACATGGGAGAGGTAGTATTGCTACCTCCCGGAACTTATCTCTGCATGACGCACTATATCCAAGAGAGAGTATGATCCGGATGACTTTCTTCTGAGCGCGAAAAGCCCTATTGCTGTCTAGCGTACCGCCCCAAAAGATGATACCATACTGGAGTATTGAGTGAACGTACGCAAAGTAGGCTGATCGTAAAGCAAATAAGTTGCAATTCTGGGCTAATGTACGCATTACAAAGCGCGCTGAAGAAAGTTTTTTAACTAGATGATCGATATGCGGAACCCAGGATAGGTTTCTATCAATAGTTATACCAAGATACTTCACGCTGGAGCACGAGCTGATAGACAGCATATTATCAGAGTGTTTGCCGCGAGGTTCGAAGGTTATAATCTCGGTCTTGGTACGATTCAATAGAAGTTTGTTAGGGGTGAACCAGTTAACAAAATGATCCATGGCTAAATGGACTTCAGCCGCTAGTTGGTTGGCGGTTAGAGCTTCAATTGTGGCACTGGAATCATCAGCATACTGGATTACACTTCTTCCTGAATGGTTGGTACAGATGTTTGGGGCAAGATCGTTCACCATGATAGAGAAGAGAAGGGGCCCCAAGATGGAGCCCTGGGGCACACCTTTGGTGACGGGTTCCCAAGAGGAGAAGTGTTCATTAAGCTGCACTCTCTGAGTCCTACCACTCAGGTAGGAATCGAACCATGCCCCACAAACACCAGTAATCCCATATACCGTGAGTTTGTTCATCAGCAGTTGGTGGTCCATTGAATCGAAGGCCTTAGACAAATCACATAGTATAACTCCAACCTTGTTCTTCCTCTCCAAGGCCTCCTCAATCCCAGTAATCATACCAAAGGCAGCAGTAGTGGTAGAATGGTCAGAACGAAACCCATGCTGCGTAGGGGACCACAGGGTGTTGTTGTTGAAGTGGGTAGTGAGCTGTTGGTGCATAAATTTCTCAATGATTTTAGAGAATGAAGATAAAAGTGAGATAGGCCTAAAGTTGGAGCAATCAGTCTTCGTTCCCTTCTTGTGTATAGGCACTACCAACGCTGGTTTTAGACCTGCAGGGAATACTCCAGAACTTAATGAGTGTGTGAATATGTGAGCGAGTGGCCCTGCGATCCATGGGCCACACTTCTTGAGTAGAGACATCGGGACTTCATCCCAACCAGCTGATGGTTTCGACTCAAATTGGTTGATTAAGTCCAGCACAGTGTCTGCAGACATGTCCGGAAGAGATATTTCCGGAGCGATTGATGGATGCGCCACCTTGAGAAGCTTCATGCACTCACTAGCTGTGTCGGAGGCTGGGTCTGTGATGTTGGTGCATACAGATAGGAAATGTGTGTTGAATATACTTGCAATTTCCAGTGGGTCAGTGGCTTTTGAGGAGTCGCTGTTCTCTATCCAGGCTGGAAAAGCCTCACGTCGACCTTTGCCAGTTAGAGACCTTATGAGTCTCCACATGGTGCTCACTGTGTTGCTAGATCCCGAAATGATTTCAGAATAATAGTCCTTCTTGGCTTTGATAACGGCAGTTCTAAGTTCCTTCTTCAGGCGATTAAGAGGCTCCTGGAGTGCAGGGGCAGCCCCACTCTTCACTAAATAGTACATGTCCCTCTACAATGGAGGGACTACAACAAGTCACGACACAATGGATATCTGATATTCATCCAGAGTATTTATAAATATGGAGATTGGAAGTTGCAGAGAAAATCGGCTTGTGCCGTGTCCTTTATCGTGACTGGGGATGTTGCATGTTCTGCGCTCGCTCATCAACGCGTTACACAGAGCGTTTGCCTAGTTATATCTCATATACATACACATATTGTATGAGCGAGCGACTCCTTTTTACTCTTTTGACACGATCCTCTGTTCAAGTTTCCTTGAAGCATGGGTTGAATTCAACCCTTGATTTCAAGGAAACAAGAAAGAGAATTTAGACGATTTAATGTTTATTGTTGATTGAAGTTGTGGTGATATTAACAATTGGTTGAAGTATTTCAAGACATTGAAGGAAAACAGGACATGTTCTAACTTCTTATTGAAAAGGTTGAAGAGATATCCTGAATTCAAAGTGCTTCAAAGATTTCATTTAGACGATCCAAGTCTTGAATTCAACCCTCTTGAAAGAGTTGAATTCAAGGAAACTTGAATCGTGTAATTCAGCCTTAATAATGCTAAATTATCAAGGACACATTCAAACTTTTGATGAGCGTGCGATGGGTACTTTAATCCAAGGTCGCATATGTGTGAGTGTTCTGGCTGATTACCGATACCCTTCCTTCTTCTATACACCTTGGTCACTGCAACTGGTTGGTCATCAAGTAAGGCGTCAAAGTGACAGTGACTACAGTATTACCAAAACTAAGGAGAACAATCTAGTCAGTCCAATGTACGCATTATTTGTCAAATACGGACGATAATGTGTCTATAAAAGATGACAGCTAGATTTAGAATCATATTCGTAAGTATATATCAATACTAAATACGAATATATGCACTAATTGTGGTGTCATTGCGTCATTTGTACCCATGAATAATTAAACATGATAATCCAAGCAACATTCCCGTCCCGTCCCTGAAACCACATCAACCCAATGTGATGTTGACCAATTCGGACAGACGGACGACGCGAACGGAAAAAATTAAGCTAGATCCAATTTTTCCGTCCACTTCCTCCGTCCGCGTCAATCGTGTAGGTATGGGACATTACGTCACCATTACGCCGTTTCGTTTACGACGCAATGACAGTGTGCACAATAACCTCATCATCACCTTTCAACTCTCAGATCAAAGTGTTTTAGAGTATTTTTTTTTCACAATTCACATAAACAGAATTGAAAGAATATATTAGTAATTCGCACATTTCAAGCTCTCTAAAGGTACTAAATTATATTGTCACATTACTAGGAAAACGCTCTGTGTAACGCGTTGATGAGCGAGTACGGATACGCGCAACACCTCGAACCGAAACTCTGTCTATCAAAAATGTCCAATAATTTGTGAATTTCGTCACAGATAGATTTGTGTGATAATCTTCAAATACTCCAAAAATATTGGTCCCAATGACCATACAAAGTTTTAAGTTGATCAATCAAACGATTCATTGTTAATTTTCCAAAATATCAAGATCTAGGTATAGTTCAAAAAATATACCTGGTGTGCACAAAACTTCATCGATCTGTTGAACGGTCATGTTCAGTTAGCTATCCTTCGTCTTGCATTATAATTCATATGCGTTTGATAATTACTGCTCTAAAGACCCTGGAACTGAAGCTTCAAAAGGCACTGATAAAATATTTTAAATTCCCCTCTCAAAATTTGATAGTGACAAAAAAAATCATTAGCAAAAATTAAAAAAAAAAAAAATCCAGTGTAGACATAGTAAAAATGTCGAGTTGTTAACCATCTGGTTGTCTCCACCTCCACAGGTCCTGATCCTTGTCGGCGTCCTCAATTCGCCGTCATGCGCACTGCAATGCTACCACTGCGCAACCACCGGGCGCACCACCCTGGAGGAATACCTCCCTGTCAGCATGATAACACTCGTGAATCCGACTTCTGGTTGTCTCTACCTCCACAGGTCCTGATCCTTGTCGGCGTCCTCACCTCGCCGTCATGCGCACTGCAACCACCGGGCGCACCACCCTGGAGGAATACCTCCCTGTCAGCATGATAACACTCGTGAATCCGACTTCTGCTTGTCTCTACCTCCACAGGTCCTGATCCTTGTCGGCGTCCTCACCTCGCCGTCGTGCGCACTGCAATGCTACCACTGCGCAACCACCGGGCGCACCACCCTGGAGGAATACCTCCCTGTCAGCATGATAACACTCGTGAATCCGACTTCTGCTTGTCTCCACCTCCAGATCCTGATCCTTGTCGGCGTCCTCACCTCGCCGTCACGCGCACTGCAATGCTACCACTGCGCAACCACCGGGCGCACCACCCTGGAGGAATACCTCCCTGTCAGCATGATAACACTCGTGAATCCGACTTCTGCTTGTCTCCACCTCCACAGGTCCTGATCCTTGTCGGCGTCCTCGCCTCGCCGTCATGCGCACTGCAATGCTACCACTGCGCAACCACCGGGCGCACCACCCTGGAGGAATACCTCCCTGTCAGCATGATAACACTCGTGAATCCGACTTCTGGTTGTCTCTACCTCCACAGGTCCTGATCCTTGTCGGCGTCCTCACCTCGCCGTCATGCGCACTGCAATGCTACCACTGCGCAACCACTGGGCGCACCACCCTGGAGGAATACCTCCCTGTCAGCATGATAACACTCGTGAATCCGACTTCTGGTTGTCTCTACCTCCACAGGTCCTGATCCTTGTCGGCGTCCTCGCCTCGCCGTCATGCGCACTGCAATGCTACCACTGCGCAACCACCGGGCGCACCACCCTGGAGGAATACCTCCCTGTCAGCAAAGCCTGTGGGGACGACGTCTCCAGCTTGACGACCAAGCAGTGTGCAGGATTCTGCTCGAAGGGGAAATATCAGAACGGACATGTGTTCAGAAGATGCATCAACACGCACAAGCTGACCAATGCTTCCAGAGGGGTGTGCGGGGATTTAGGCAGACTGCATCTGTGTGTATGTGATGGTGATGAATGCAATGGCTGAGAATCTTGCTTCTTTTGCCATTTTCTATTTATTTGTCGCAAACTCTGACTTTGAATTGTTGTTGTTGTGAGAAAAGCCAGCAGAGTGTGTTATTAATTATGTACAAATCAGTAACAAAATTGATAATTTTCAATTTTTAGTTAAATGTTTTCATACCTAATGTGGGATGAATAAGTAATGGAACAAAGTTTCAGATTTACTCTATGGTATTTCTGAGTTATTAAAAGTTGAGATTCATTGAATCGAAATGTCGATAAAATCTGATTGATGTTTTCGTTTCATAAAATCAAAATAAAATTCAAATTGTTGATAGTTCTTATAAAAGGTTTTCCAGAGTGAAGCATCAATGAGGCAAACAAAGTGAGGGGCTGGGTCCACAGAACCGGTTCCACATAGACCGTTTTTGCGTTTTGCGTTATGCTTTTTTTCTTATAACCAATCACAAGTCCAGAATCTCCTCAAGGCATACTTGATTATTGGATAATAGAAAAAAAGAGAGCGAAAAAAGCAAAAACGGTCTAAGTCAAACTTATTAATTTACAAACATTGCAAGTATCAGTACTCGCTCATAAACGCGTTACACTGAGCGTTTTCCCCCCATAAAAAAAAACACTTAGTGTAAAATACCACGCAAATCTCTTCAACTAAAAAAAAAAAAAAAAATTGTTTTCACCAAATTTGGTCTATGTGTGTTGGGACATCCATGGGTGAGGTGGGCCATAGCTCGAAATTAAGATAATATGTTTCGCAACAATGTGAGATTTTCCAAAAAGATAAAGTAGGCCGAAAATGGCATGTTGCAGGTGCTCACAAAAAGTGGTTGGTCTGCTCCTCTGTTTATACCGGCAATGTGAGATTATGAGAGTGAGTTATTAGGTTTTGCGTATTTAATTTGAAGTTAAAATAAATATTCACAAAACAAATCAAAAGCGTGATAAAAGTTAATAATTTTGAAATATTCATCGATTAATCCATTTTACAACGAAAACGTAAACTGAGCATTTTTATTCTGTGGATTATTCTGTGGATTTTGTGGATTTCAGACTATTTAGATTTAGATTTTGCATGTTAGATTTGGAATCTATACAATTTCAGAATGATCATCATGATTCTATCTGATTTTCTAAGTATTTTCAGATTTCTATTTGTTAAGATTTTTTAAAGTCTCATCAACGTGATAATCAGGAATTTTCTATGGTTGAGTGCCTCGGCGTTCGATTATAAGAACTCGTCACTCAACCATACCGTAACACTTCATGTTAAAACACTAGGGGGTGTACCTTTATTTGGTAGATTCCTTCCAAGTTTGAAAAACACTGGGAAGCGGAAGAGAGTGTGTCATATAATTCCTTATGTTTTATTCAAATTTAATACTAGTAAGGGTTTTGTAAATGTTTTATTGAGGCAAGTAAAACATAAATGCATATAAAAAGTGTGAAGAACTGGTGCCTGTTCGAAATCAACCTCAACGAACGACGCTGGGTTCTGCAGATCAAGAGTTTTCATCTCCGTTGGTGATCTAGATCTTGAACTAACTGATTGCGGCAGAAGGTAACAAGGAACGTATAGGGTGAACCGATTTGTCGCGCAACTTGTTCGGAAGTTGGATGTAAAAAAACCGTTAATAATCTACAAAGTAGTTTGTGACGCTTCAATTTGTATCGAGGATAGTGATCCGCTTGCAAGGGCGAGGGAAGACGAGGTATTCTGCTTGAGTAGAAGCGGTGACGAATCATCGCCCTTCAAGATCAAGATCGGTGAAGAGCCATCGAGGGGAAGCGATGCTTGGGACTCAGTATCGTCCTTATGTACCAACAATGAATTCTTGACCGGAGGTGGCGGAGAAGATGAGTCAATAGTTGACGGGAGTTCAGTTGGCTTAGATGACTTTATAGACCCTTCATCCGTCGAATCGTAATGAATTTTGAAGAAACTGCCGGCTATCTGTTGATCGGGCTTTGATTCTGTTTCTTCGTCTTCTTCTTTGATTACTTCTTCTTCTGGTTCAGCAGCGACATCGAGTTTGGCCGGCTGCGATTGAAGAGAGGTCGAATGACGGTGATGTTTCCAGTGGCGTTGGAATTTAGAATCAGCTGTTGCAAGATGGTAGAAGATCTGATTCGAATCACGAGGTACTTCGTCGATTGAAGAACGTTCGCGGATCTTGACCTCCGTTGGCTGCGCATCTTCCGGTGTTGTCGTCATCGCCAGGGCCGAGGAGAGGGATTGACGGCGTGACGCGATGAACGAGAGCCTTGGTTCTGCCACGCTGGGGCGCGAGATGATGCTGACGGACACCTTGGACTGACGCATCATCAGGTCGGGCTTGTAGCCGGCGTTCTCGTCCCAAGCGCGGCGGCAGTTCTTCACAATCCAAGCGGCTTCCGTAGTTGTGGGGACCCTTGACAGAAGACAGTTCAAGTAACGTCGTAAGTGTTAAGTTCTACCTACAATTGACGTAACGGCCACTTAAAGTATAAACAAAACGGAAATCGTTAAGACTAAACTACATGACGTAACGGCGAGAAATGAACTGTCTTATGTTCCGTCACCGTTGCGTCAATTACGGACATACTAATTGAACTTCTCATATTCAACATTCCCGTTCCGTCCCTTACGTCGCCGTTACGTCAGTTATAGGCTTGGGCTTTTCACTCCGCGGTTCACACGACATTGAGTTTGGCCGGTACTGGGATGGTGACCATTCAAGTCTGCCTTGCCAGTTGATGCCGTTGAGCCAGAGATACATGATGTGATGATCTTCCCTCCAATTATCTGTCCTATCTATCCTATCTCTCGACGGTTGTTAAGGCCCGTTGTTTCAGTTAAAAATAGACCTATGCATTATGAATCCTTTGGCATCTCGAAAAGGGAATTTTTAAAGTTAGGTTTCTTTCAGGGATTACGATGGAGACTACCTTTTTTCTTATCTTTTTTGTGCTTTTTTTAATGCTGTTACCTCAGGCGCGTAAGAATTAAATTTGCAAGTGTGGGTGGGGGGGGGGGGGGGGGGGGGATAA
Organism: Leuctra nigra; assembly: GCA_934045905.1. NCBI lineage: Eukaryota > Metazoa > Arthropoda > Insecta > Plecoptera > Leuctridae > Leuctra > Leuctra nigra. The sequence continues at coordinate 9,924,180 of OW203770.1, forward strand.
TATTGTAAAAGAACGTGCGCTGGAAATACTAGTGTCTACTAAGACAATAGGGGGTCTGGGGAGCTCCAGCAAAATGCGGGTCCGAGGCGCGTAGCCCCGCAAACTTTAGAATTTCAGACATGAATTTGGTGCATTTCTACGCGATTTTAACTTTTTTTTAGCATATTTTTATCTTGACATATAAATGTATAAGAACATGGGGAAGGGAATTGAATCAGAGGGTGGGATCCCCCCCCCCCCTGCCTACGCGCCTGTGTGACCCGATGTTTCGCATTACGTCTCATAACTGCACTCCGCACAGTTATAAGCACCTCAGTAGCTTTCCATTGGGCGAGGTGAGCATCCTCGTCTTGGGGTTGTAGAATCCATCGCCGGTGTCATAGCAACCCTCTGGGATCTCTCTGGTCGGTAACACCTGCGTCTTGTTCGACCGGCACGCGGGCTCCAGCTCGTTGGTGACCTCCACTTGGAAGCGGCGGTCCGGCTGCTCGCAGTACTTCCACTTCTCCGCGAATGTCAACCTTCGGAAAACACTCGGAGTTAGCTCGTTGATCAGAGTCGTCAAAACAGGTTTGTTAGCAATCTAAAAAATCAGTGGTCTAGGGAAGTGAAGTGAAGTTTAGATATTAGAATAATAAATATTTTATGAAAGTTGAGATGTTGTTGAAGACAGATGTGGTATTATTTTTGTTGTGTGATGAATATTTTTCAAGGAACGAATTTACAAAGTTTGGTTGATTGTAGTTGTCCATGAAACACAATTTGACGTCACACGCCGAGTCGGGCCGTATAGATAATGTTATCCAGAACCGGTTCTATGCATCCCGTAACACAGCGAACACGGCGTGTGACGTACAGCTTGTTTTTGCAGAGGAGTGAAATGTCGAAAACTAATAAATTAATTATGGGAAATATATTAATTAAAAAAATATAATAAAATTTCACATTGCTCTTTGAGGCTATTCTGTATATAAGCAAAATATAATCTCAACATTCACCTATTCCCCATTGAAAGTCGGTCCATGGAGGGATGGTGTATTATAAAAAAAAAATTTACTCCAAGATAATTTGAGGGGAGGCTGGGGGGAGGGCCCAACGAGCTTGAATTTACATGGTTTGCTAAGTGTTTAAGCTCCTTGGGAGGGCCCCCCTGCACCATGCGGGTCCGGGGCGCACAGCCCAGGAAATTTTTTTTAATTTCAGAAATGAATTTGGTAAATTTCTACGCGTTTTTGGCGCTATTTTAAGCTTATTTTTATCTCGACAAATGGTGTCTAGAGGGAAAAATTGAAAAACTCTGTGGGAATGGTATTATTTTGAAGTAAATAGTGTGTGTTTTAATCTTTCATGGGGGGATGGTGAAGTGGAAAAATTAGCAATAGGGATTTGGAACTATCAATATATTCTCCATGGGGGGATTCGATCCCCCCGCATCCCCCCCCCCCCCCCCCCAATTCGACCACTGTAAAGAATGATGTATCCCATAATAGCGGTATTTTGCTACAAGGCGTGCTGCAGAGTTCAAATAGGCAACGAGTGACCGGTGAGGGCGCAATGAACAGTGCAGGACGCGCTATCTGGTGGCCGAAATGGGCGTTTTTAAACATCTTTTCGCCGTTTTTCAAGTGATTTTTCAGCAGACACAATGGATGATGGTGCCAATAATTTATCCAACGCATTTTGCTAGGCGATGATTTGGGAAAATAGATTGCTGGAGGTATAAGTTGTAATTGAAATGGCCCATTTATGATTTGTCATATCTAAGTTTTTCAAATAAACTGACACTGTGTACACCAGGGGTCGGCAACCTGCGGCTCCAGAGCCGCATGCGGCTCTTTGGTGGTTCTTGAATGGCTCTTTATAATTTAAATAAAGATCTGAAATCGAAAAATTTGAAAATTTTAAAAGAACACGCCCTGCGGGGCAACAATGGGAAGGTTATTTATTTAAGTTTGTTCTTTTTAGAGTCCCAGAATCATTTTTAAATTGTTGAAAGTCTAAAAAAACGCCTGCTGGGCAACAATTATAATGTTATTTTATTCAATTTGTCCTTTTAAAGTCCCAGAATATGCCAAAATCACTTTTAAATTGTAGAAATTGTAAAAAAAAACGCCCTGCGGGGCAACAATTATAATGATATTTGCTTCAATTTGTTAATTTTAGAGTCCCAGAATCACTTTTAAATTGATGAAATTCTAAATAAAACGCTCTGCGGGGCAACAACTGGAGGGCTTTGTCAAAATATCAAAATTTACTAGTAATTCAATTCATTATTTTCAGTGTATTATATTGGATTGCCCCTACTACGGCTCCCATTATTATCTAATTTGTTAATTTTTGAGAAACTAGCTCCTTCACCAAAAAAGGTTGCCGACCTCTGGTATACACTGTCCAAATTGAAAAAATACGATGAGATGAGATGATGCTTTATACGAGTGTGATGTATTGATTAGAGTTTTGACTGACTTGTCGGGGAAGCGGCGTTGCATGCTCTGCATGATGCCGTGATGCCACCTGCCGAAGATCTGGGTCTTGGACGGATACGTGAGAACCCCTTCGCCGTGGAACTTGCCGTCGATTATGTCGCCCTCATACTCCACGCCTGACACGCAATCATGGGGTTTACGTTCGCACTTATACAAGGTCTGTACTAGGATAACGCTCAGTGTACCGCGTTGATGAGCGAGCACGGGTACGTGCAAATTCTCGAACCGGAAATGTGTATACACAACGCGCAGAAAACATATACTTCTATATTGAATTGAAATATGATCCACTCAATCAACATAAACGTATCTGCTTTCCATTGAAATGTGAAAATAGCATCTAAGCACTCTGGTAGGTATACCTAAAACAAATCAGATTCAGTTGGCAGTGGAAAACAGTCATTTCGATACTTCATTTCTGACAGTTATTTTTAAAAAATTGTAAAATAAGAGACATTGTTGGTCTTAATGATCATGCAAAATATGAGTTTGATCAGATTTATTGAAGATCATTTTCATTTTTCAGCCAATAAGGAGATTTGTATTTAACCATGAAAGGATTTCAAAAAATTAGATTCTGCAAACAGAGAAGGGTTTCTCTACATGTGTGCAAAATTTCAGATCGATCGGTGAAGTAAAACGGTAAAACCTGAAATCCGGCTAATAGCAAAAAAAAAAAAAAACAGAGGTCCGTGCCAAAAGAGCCAAAAGGAGTCGCTCGATTCGCTCGCTCAACTAGGAAAACGCTCTGTGCTTAACGCGTTGATAAGTGAGCCTTCGTGTGGCATGCGAATTCGTATTCTTGTGGAAGTTGCTGCTCATGAGAGACATGGAGAAAACTTGAATCAAATAATTCAAAGGAGCAGTAATAATTAATAAACAATTTTGACTATTGTAAAATAAGCATAAAATGCCAGCAAGGATTACAATTATTATTACTCTTCAAGTTTGTAAAATAATACAATGTTGGTCCCGACCATCATAAATCTGCACAATTTGTTGAGCGAGCGTAGCGAGCGTCACCACGGTACTCTTATGGCACTTTCTCTGTGTGTTTTTTTTTTTTTTTTTTGTTTGTTTTTTTTTTTTTTGTGGTCACAGCCCAGGTCAAACCGCTCTAGCAATCGATCTGAAATTTTGTACACATACTAACGTAATCTATGCGGTCCCTGGGATCGTTTTTGAACGGGCTCCCGTGATTGGTTCAATTTTTAAAAAAATTATCTTTTGATTGGTTGCTTCGATCAATTTGAAATTTAGCAAAAACATTGCAACCAACATTGTACCCAATCGTAAAAAATTTCAGCCAAATCCTCCTATTGGTTCAAATTTAAACCCATTTTTCATGTGATTTTTGACATCTAAACTAGAACAGATTGACCAATCAACTTAAAACTTCGCGTGGTCATTGGTACCAACATTTTAGGTATTTTTGCCAATTTTCAGTCTAATCTGTCGTTATTTTCAAAAGTTTTGTCATTTTAAGGTCATTTTATTCCGTAATCTTGAAAAATGTATACTAAATGGTCATCCCTGCCTTCTTTAAGCTTCTGCTCCAAGGCAAGGCCTGTAGAGCAGCCAAGCTATCCACAATGTACAGTAAAATGAAAGCATTTTTGAGCTAGCGCATAAAATCGGATGCAGTACGAAGGCCAAATACTCTAATTGGTTTAAGTTTAAATAATGTCTTCTGATTGGTCGACAATAAAAATGTTCACATTAAGTTCAAATTTTGCATGGTGATCAAGACCAACTTAATATTAAATTTTACACATTGTAAGCCCAATCAGTCAAGTATTAATTGTAATTTTATGAGTTTAGTATGGGATGTCACAAGAGATTTCTGGAGAAGGTATGTATGTAAGACTTCACGACACAATGGATCTGTTATTCATCCAGTGTATTATGGAGATTGAAAAATTGCAGAGAAATTCGTCTTCTGCCGTGTCGTGTATCGTTTCTATGGGGATGTTGCATGTTCTGTGCTCGCTCATCAACGCGTTACACTGAGCGTTTTCCTAGTATGTACTAGGTCACATAACATGCAATGTTTCAGGTAATGCGTCTTGTGTAGGTACACTCAACCGTTGACTCAACACATGATAAAACGGTGTTTGAAAGAAATGGATTGGCCGAAAACAAATATATTATGTCATCATTTGATGAAGTCTATGCTAACTCGTCATCTACCTATTAGCTCTGATTTCATTGATTGTAACAAGGATTTATTATCAAGGAACCTGGGGTGGAATTAAGATGGTTGGGGTGGAATTAAGAAAACAAATTTAAAACCACTAGCTAACATACAAAGCTTGATATTAAAAATAATCTTGAAAGAGAGGAAAAGTTATTCAACGAAGCAAGCATTTATAGCTACCAATGTGCTCACAATAAGTCAATTGTATTACAAAACGATAATTATCCACACCCATAGATATTTTAATTTTTATAAAACGCATCATCCACCTCTTTTACAGTCTACTAGAGCCAATAATTCAAGTAACTTTAACCCAGAAAAAACACTCCGTGTAAAAAAGGCAGCCAAGTCTCTTTACTTTTAAAAAATTCAACACCGAAAAGGAGTGATATCAAAAAAGGAGCCAAGTCAATGACATTTCCAAATATTTAATCGTATTTTTGAAATAAAAGAATAAACACCGAGAAATACTTTACAAAAGGACTGCGCATCGTTTTTTTAAGACATAATTCTATCCTAAAAGTGGAAAGAAATTTACAAGTAGGTACATTTTCCTCTTTCTATTAGATTTAGAATCTATGAATCAAGCTACTTTTAGTAATGGCTATTTTATAGTTTTGTCAATGGCGAGAAGAAAGATTTCATGCTGTAATAGATAAGTAATATAAGGATGGAAGAATTAAATAACAATTGGAAGTGGGCTCATACATATTCTTGCAGTACTGTTAATATGGTGATATTAGAAGGGTATCTTTTCATAATTTGATCTTAACTGAAGGAATTCATGAAACGTTGTCAAATAATTACTAACTATCTATGGAACACTATTATATATTTTTAAAGTATAAAGATATTTTTTTTAATAGAAATACAATGTGACTGTGTACTTTGTGAAATGTATTGTTATAAAATGTGGATTAATTGAAATGTATTTCATGATGAGAAGGTATAACGCATGAGACTTAATTATGTTGACCACGAAACAATATTACGAAGATAACTATTGTGTATATTTATAGAAAGCATAGACAACAAGTTTCATCGCGTATATATTCAAATAGAAAATATTTTACAGTAGGTATGTATAATATGTAATTGAAGGATGTTTCCCTATTATTCTAAAAATTCTTAATGACTGTTGTATATAAATGACTTATGCTTATGAATAGAAAAATGTCTTTAAAAAAAACGATGCGCCAAGTCCTTTTGTAAAGTATTTCTCGGTGTTTATTCTTTTATTTCAAAAATACGATTAAATATTTGGAAATGTCATTGACTTGGCTCCTTTTTTGATATCACTCCTTTTCGGTGTTGAATTTTTTAAAAGTAAAGAGACTTGGCTGCCTTTTTTACACGGAGTGTTTTTTCTGGGATATCACTTCTTTTGTTAGTTTATTCATACAGCTTGTAGCACATGTCCGAGCAGGGACTAATTTCTTTAAAAAAATACGCCTCAACCGATTTGGTTACTATGAAAAGTTGCGTTTGGTATAAGATGAAAATGATTCCAAGAAGAATCCAATCCAAGAAGAATAGCTTAAGTTTCGTTATAATCGATCCAGCCGTTTTCGATACATGACGTCACTTCCGGTTTTGAAATAGCGGCCGAATTCCGGTATAGGTAATAAGAAAACAATCTAGTTTTATCTAGTTGATACCTTCATGAACGACCATCTGAATTCCTAATCCCTATATTTCCGTAAAATCGGTCATGCCGTTTGTAATATATGACGTCACTTCCGGTTTCATTTTGTGGTTCCTGCCGCCATTTCCGGTACCATTAATTTATTTATTCATTTTTCACAATTGATTTTTCAAATAAATAGCAGAATGAATACGCAGGAGCTAGTTCAGTTGCAATCGGTACAGGCGTTTTAGATACATGACGTCACTTCCGGTTTCAGGAATGGCGGCCGAGAACACTGCTACCTTGAATATATAAATTGTATTGTCTATGTTACAATGTAAGTTAATTATGTATGTATTTTAAGTATAATTTGTTTAAATAAGTTAAATATTGCGTATTTATGACGTCACTTCCGGTTTAGAAAATAAGAAAATAATATTTTTTTTATTGATGCTTCATATAGATGACCATCTAAATCGAATGGCGCTAATTTCGTTCTAATCGTCCAGACGTTTTTGAGTTATGACGTCACTTCCGGTTTAAAAATGGCGGCACAAAAAATCACAAGAGGCAAGGTATCATCAGACGCCAAAAGTGCATATGTGGTAAAAGTTTCAGGTCGATCGGTTTAGCTGTTTAGGCTGTGGCCCTGTCAACAATGTTTCCTGATATCTGAATCATCATCATCATCATCATCATCAGATAGCTTTAAGAAGGGGTATAATTTCACTGTTTTCATGGCCCTCTAGCTCGCAAATGGCAAAACCTGTTGTTCCCAAATTTGGTATATGGGGTGGG